>MU614539.1:53068-92801 GCA_025201725.1 Chytriomyces sp. MP71 | reverse complement strand
ATTTCGCATGCGTTCCAATGCGCTCCTAACACTTCCAACGGCCTACACCCCATGCGTAAAGTATGGATTCAGTGCAAAAAGTGATCACCCCCGGAACGCCTGGTACCACCCCGACAAACTCAATTTTACAATCTCTGCGTCGTCGTCGGTCGCCCACGCGTTCCTGATGCCCGTAAGCTTACTTCGCCTGCGTTCGGTGACAGGGCTCAAACTACTGCGCGGTGCTGAAGAGACCGAAGAGGTGGCTTGCGATTGTCACCGTGCCTGTGGCTGTGTTCAAGCGAACTCATGCGACATGAGCTGTGTGTGGGGCTGCGCCTGAAGGTGGACTGGCCTGTGAAGGCTCGTCAAGTGAGGGGTTACTCGTTAACGCGAGACATTGTACGTGCACCGGAGTAGCCACAAGATATCTGATCGGAGCACTTTTACGCGTCACAGGAGCAGTGACCAAGAGTAACAGAAAACAGCGAGAAGAAAGTAGGAAAAGGATAATCCATCCCACATTTCTGAAATTGGGGGTTGTTTTATTACACTTAAAAATGGGGGATAACGAGAAGACCGGAATTTCCTAGCAGTGACCTCAAAGGACATGTAAGACAGCCTCCACCAATAATGCAAAATCGCGACCACAAAATCCAAGAAAACCCGGCACAACATAAATCATCCCGTCTTTCGGAAATCTACAACCAATCTCTAGACTTCAGTACAGATATTATTCAAGACAGAGGATAAACTCACTTTGCAGCACGGGATAAATGCGCTCAAACGCGTCATAAATCTCCTTGCGGTCTTTGGCTCCTGTCAGCACAATCTTGCCCGACACAAAAATGAGCAGCACAATCTTGGGTACTACCATGCGATAAATTAGGCCAGGGAATAGTTCCGGCTCATACTGTAATTGTGTTTGATCGATTACATCGTTTCGGCGAATCTTCCCTCACACAATCCCATGCAAGCAACTCACCGACGAAAAATCACCATGCGAAAACGCCAACCCTTCCAGCCGAATGGGGAACTTGACGTCACAGCTGCCAACTATATTCTGAATCTTGAAATCGGTAAACTTGGCCGCAAAGCCGAGCTTCTGGATGATGCGCGCATACTTGCGGCTCGCAAGTTTGCTGAAGTCTTCGCTCTTGGCACCCGTGACGACCATCTTGCCTGAGGAGAAGATGAGAGCGGTGGTTTTGGGGTCACGGATACGCATGATGACTGCCGCGAAACGCTGTGTGGTTGGTGCGGAGTGAATGGGAGGTGGTATGAGGGAGGCGGAGAAAAACCTTGGGGTTATACTCTGCGTTTCTAGCCCGCAGTGCGATAGTTTTCAGGTCCAGTTTGCAGTCCAAGTTAACGGTCGCGACAACGTTTCTGTTGATGTTCGTGAGCCATCTTTCGCGTCGACGTTGTTCACATTCCGAATTGCCCGCTCGATGCTTTGCCACACAGGCAATTCCAACCACATGCGGAGAACCAAACTTTGCTGCTGACTATCTCGCGAGTTGTTTGGTTGGTGGCAGAACTCGTTCGTCGCCTTCCACACCCAAACCCAGAAGGATAGCTCACACCTTGCATGTAATCCCTCTCAACCACTTGTCGACTATTCGCACTCTTTTCCTTTACTCTGACGCATGTGAATTTGAGAAGCCCTGTGGAGCCGCCAGGAGTACCGAAGCCCATTGCCTCCTCTCGCCTCCCCGCTCACCTTTCCATCGGAGGCGAGCGCATCTCGCCTTCAACATCGTGCTCTCGTGCCGTCGCATCGCTCGTCTCGCCTCGTCTCTGATCTCTCGAATTCCGTCCCTTCCATCCACGCTCCCATCTGACCACTCGCAAAGACACTCAACTGCAGCGTGGGCGTGATGCCCGAAGAGTACTGTGTAGTCCCCCCGGGTGTTGGCGCCGAGAGCGGGAAGGGCGTGTGTGCAGTGGGGTCCCGTTCGTGGGCTGGATCCATCCCGACTAGATTTTTTTTGTTTTTTGCCGTATTTCACTGGATGGCGCCCAAACGCCAGCCCACGAAGCGCATCCGGCAGCGCAGTCCAGATTCGTCCGAAGACGAGAACGGAAGCGTCCGCCCGGAAACGTCCGAAGTGGTGAGTCTGTCTCGTGCTCGTGCTGTGGCAGTCCATCCAAGCTTGAACCAACCTCCAAAAAACTCAGTCCATCCACGACGTACTCGAGCTGCGTAGACTCAAGAAGCGCGGCCAGACCCACGGTATCGACGCGGAAGCCCTAAATAAGGGAGACCCTCTCCTGCTGCGCCAGCGCGAAGAGGCTGAGAAGGCCCGCGTAAAGGCAGCCCAGGAAGATCCATGGAAGCTCAAGTCAGGTGGCGGTATCGTCGATCTCGAGGCTGTGCGTGGAAGATCGTATGTCCGTTCGGGTTGGCAACTGGCCCACGAAACGCGGGCCAACCCAAAACACAAATCCACCACAAAACAGGATGGCGTTTGGGCACGAGGATGCGGCAGCTCCTATCGGTGCTGCCAGCTTCACAAAGGCGTCCAACACCATGGACACGGAAAAGAAAATGTAAGTATCCACCACCTCAATCAAATGAGCGCTGCTCAAAGGGTTTCCACTGCAGGCAAGAGTACATTGAATCCGAACTTCAAAGACGTCGCACTGCGGGAATACAACGCGTCGAAAGCACTAGTAACGACAGCCTTGATTCGGCAGAATCCAAAGGCGAGGCAGCGGCGGGGCCCGATTTCGGGATTGAGCAGAAACCTGTCGCCGAGGGAAACGTTTCCTTTAGCGCGGCCATGCTGACCTCCATCCCTGTTGTGGATCTGGGTATCAGGTGAGACATTTATGGGTATGCATCGTTTTTCGTTTGTGCTCATGTTTCAACGTCAGTACCAAACTTAAGAATATCGAAGAAACGGAAAAGGCTAAACGCGAAATTATGGATCGTAAAAAGGAGACGCGTGACAATATCGACAAGATTGGTGGGAGTCTTAATTTCGCCGCGTCGGATAGATGTGAGTCCTTGGATTCTCGATGACGTGTCTAATGCAGCCGTGTTCTGCCTGCTCCTTCCATTTTGCAGATTACAAAAACAAGCCGCATCCACATGACAAAAAGAAAAAGGAGGCGGAAGACGGGGACAAACGGAGAAGGGAGGAGCCCGGAAAACCCAAGTTTGATAGGAGGACCATGGCGACGGATGATCTGGTCATGGAAAAGTTCAAAAAGCGGAACCAAGGTGGGCGGCGGTAGTCCCTGTTTTAGTTATCCATGTTCATACATACAAAAAAAGTCTCTTTTTCGTTTTGCACCGAAAGATTTGTATTTCTCTTGATATTAATTGATCTCACTTGGCTGGAAACGCATTACTTCTTATGCGAGGCTTCTGACAAAAAATACCGAAATGCTTAAAAATCAGAATCAAAGTAATGACCACATAGCCCGAAGAGCAATACAAAGCGGAACCTTCTGACCTGCGATGGAGCGCTTAGTGCCCGTTTCTTTCGAAACCACGTTGTATGGAATTCGATCCAGAAGTCGTCGAACTCAGTAAAAAGGGAAGCCTAAGTTTCGCGTACATGTCTACATTCATGAGGTATGTCCAGACAACATTGAAGCGAGTGAGGAAAATAGGCTCGGGCTCGTTCGCCGCAATTTCGCTGACTGTGGCTTTAGACTTGCTCAGGTAAAGGAGAGCAAAGTCAGTGCCTTCCATGTATTTGGTGCCAGCTTTCTTGTAGTTCCGTTCACCATTCAAGTCGCCAGTCGTAGTACAGGTCTCGTCAAAGGATTTAGTGAAGCAGGAGTTGGCAAGGTTGTGTTGGAGGTCATGCGACCGTGGTGAAATCAGCAATCAGATATGTACTCAAACTCGTAATCTCCCATCAAGCGCTTGTTCGTGCTGCAACGCTTTGCGTCTCAACCTTCCAACCAAAGCCACAACTTCTTCATCCTTCAACACATCCTGTCGATCCTGCACCGCAATCTCTGGCGTTTGGTACAATTTGCACACACGAGAAGCTTCTTGGTTTGAAGTGAAAGGTAATTTACCTGACGAGCACTGCAGGATAAGTGCGCTTTTTGCGTGCGTGTTTCTAGAGTACATGCCACCGTAAAATCATACTCAAGCAAAATGTTATTCACGAAACTAAATTTCGACATCACGTCAACGCTCGAATCCTGAAGGAAGTCTCTTACGCACATGCCAAGCGATTCTACAGAATGAAGTTCATCACGAGATGGCCCCCATCCTGGCGTAGATTGAGCGTGAGGTAGAGAAGCTGCGTGGATGATTAGGCGACAGAAGGTTAATAAGAAACAAAATGAGTGTTTGCTGCTGCACCCCGGTTCTCGCGTACCTTGACCTTGCTCGTGCGCAAAGAGACATGCCTGCGTTCGACTATGACTATGACTACGTGTCGGATGAGGATGAGAGAGACGGTAGTGATGAAGTCGAGAGGTTGTGGTCGAGGTTGCGCGACCGGTCTCCGCGCGATACAGACTCGTGGTGGGCGCGTCTATTTCGGCGCGACGGGCGCGCGGAAGGAACCCTGTTTGTGCGAGAGGGTGGGAGGGAACGTGGGAGTGCGAGGGGAAGGGGGCAGGCAACGGATCCAGAGCAAGAGGACGATGCAAGTCAAATGGCACCGCCGGAGAGAGATGACGAAGAAGATCTGCTCGGGATCGTTTTCACGGCTTCGCAGCGGCAACCGCCTCCCCTCGCGTTCTATGACCCAGTCTCGTCCGCACCTAGCGCAACACCCACACCTGCAAGCATATTTCCCTCAACAAGTCTCACACTGGGACGTTCGGCGGTTGCACCTTCCCCTGCCACGACGGCATCTTTGGCGTCAACGAACGGCCTCACCGAGGCAAAACAAAGGCTCATTGGCAAGATGCTCGCAAACGACCATGCCACCTATGCGAGTGATTCAGGAAGAGTTCACGAGGGCGTGGATATGATTGGGTCGGAAGCGGGCGATACTTTCGGGTGAGTGTATTGACATATTCGAGGCGAGGCACGAGAGTGTGGACGAATTACGAGCTATATGAATGACCATGGACTTTTGCCCTGTCTTTGTGAAGGGCATTTCTCAGGCTCGAGGTCTAACCAATCCCTCACAGGCAATGGCAATCCGAGCCTCCTAAACCTTTACACTCCATTCATCTGCCAGAATCTATTAGTCATGATCTCTTTACCACACCCTTCGCGAGCACGCACGACCTGGACCTTTCCGACAACGCAAACTCGGCTGGGATGCGTATGGCCGCGCCGCCTTCAGTCACAGCGATTGATGATCTGTGGGCGGGGAATCCGCTCAGTTCAGATGCGGATGAGTAAGTGAGCCAGTGACCGAGCGAGGTAAAGGCTCAAAAGTGGTGGAACTAATGCGGCATTTCACCGCAACGCATTGAAGGTGGGATGCGACTGAATAAATGTACAAAGATTTGATTGAACTGATTTCGTCAGAGTCATTGGATGGCTGGTGGCAGAGATGATCTCCTCACTGCAGGCGCTCTGAGCGCAGTCATGAACGAGATAAAATTGGGTCGGGACAATGCGCACCCTTGAAAGTTCAACTAATGCCGGTGATCACTGATCTCGTATGGTCTGCTCCGGCTTCCTTGGTAAGCTTCCTCCTGCATATAATAAGAGGAATATCAATGTCATTCGATACAGGTAGTTCAATGGGGACTCCTGCCTTTTCTCCATCACAAGCTCCTCCAAGCCCCGCTTTCTACAACCACAGTCACCTGCACTCTCATCGGCCTTTACGCCATATTCTACGTTTTCTACTGCGACAAGATGGTGCTCGCGATGTCAAACATGCAGACCATGTTCTCCATACTCGCCATCGCGTCACAGCCACGCCAAGTAGTTGCCCATCACTGGAACTTTCGAGATCACTTCCAGTTCGTGACTACGTCCGTGAACCGCCACACGCTAGGGGACATTATGAAGGGAAAAACGGAGGTCGTGATGCCCAAGGATCGAACAATCGCATACCTTGGACAGCAGCTCGTGAATATTGCTATTGGCGTCGTCACGTACTGCTTTGTCCAGGCGTATTTTGAGGTTTTCCCATTGGACTTTGACGTGCCTTCCTACGTTCTCTCTCCCCTGGATTGGAGGGGCGCTGTTGATTACTCTGTGGTTGCTCTGGGGCAAATTTCGTTGATCTCTATTAGTATGTCAACTCTATTTCGTGCTGCTTATACTAAGTTTTGTGTCGTTTAATCCAGGCATGCCTCTCTTCTCGTTCTGGGCCCCACTACAAACCGCTCCATTAATTCCCTTCTTCAGCTACTCACGCATTCCCGCGTCTTTATCGGAATTTGTGAGCAACCGTTCAACACACACACCCCAAAAATTGAAACGCGCCTCATTTGCAGTGGTCCCGCTCTTGGAACCCCATCTTCGCCTCACTCCTGCACCGCTCCACATTCCTTCCCGTCCTCAAGCGGATGTCCTCTCAACTACCGGACGCGAGATGGAGAAGTTTTAATATTACCATCGCGGTCATGACCACCTTCGCTGTCTCGGGGCTCGTCCATGAGCTCCATCTTGGCTGCTTTGTGGGATGGGACTGGGCTGGGTATCAGATGGCCTTCTTTCTCCTGCACGGAACCATCTCAATCGTTGAGACGAATATGCGGAAGTGGAGCGGGTTTGGGAGGACTTGGGGGACGGGACGAGTGGCGCGCACGGTTGTTCAAATAGGTGAGTTACCGAAACAATAATCGATCCTCTTTTGGCGTTTGAACCTGAATTATTTATTATTTTTAGTAACGGCTTACGTGTTCATTTTGACATTGCCGGTGTTTGCGTGTAATTTTTTGCGGGAGTCTATTTCGAGGACATTGGCATGCCACCCGCACTGGTTAGTTTGTTTAGAGACATGCTGAAGAGAGGAGGAAGTATGGAATGAATAAAGACCGCAAGAGCATGCACATCATCGGTTTGGATTCCGACACAAATAGCAATGTTTTCGCCTTTGCATCTCGCACAAACGGTGATGCATGGCAGTCTCGATCTCCGTCCAAAAAACTCCTGAATGATTTTTCGATTATTACGGAAGGAATGCAGATAAAATGATTGCTAGTATGTCTATAATTATTTTAAGTTTTCCGACTCCCCTTTTAGTTTCTCTTTGTCAAAGAATAACGACATGAAGCAATCTGCGGAACTGACGAATGGCTGACTTTTTCAAATCTTACAAGGTCACTTTGTCCTTCATCAACAATTACAATTGAAGATCGACGCCCCGCTGAAGATGGAAAAGGAAGATGCAGACTTCTTGCATCAGCTGTTTCGTGAGAACAATGAGCTTAGGCTCAAGTATAACGCGGCCCAGAGAGAGGTACAGTGCCTTTTAACTCCTTCGGGTGCTGACACCTTTTACAAAACCTCTCGGTAGCTGTATAATCGAATGATTCAAAATGACGCGGTCGAAGAAGAGATACGCGGCCTTAAGCTGCGATTGGATTTGGGCAGTAGTGCTGTCGGATCTGATCGAGGATCGACTGCCGGTGGCTTCTCCAGACCGCAGGTACAACATGGATGAAGTCTATGTCACTAAGAACGTGTATTCTTACCGAAACTGTCAGACTACTTCGTCAGGGGGCACGAAGCTCTCCGCAAAAGCGACGCTCGACGTTCCTGTTCGTTGTCCCTCTATTTTGTCAGGAGTGATGTATAATCGGCAGTCAACAGGAAAAAGATTCGCCTGTTCCCAAGGAAAAAAAAGAGAAGGATCATGATAAGTCGGTGAACCAGATTTCGATGCGTGAACATCAGGAAGTCCTTTTCGCGCTCGAGCGGAAAACCATGGAGCTCAAACAAATGGAAGACGAAGTACGAGAGCTGAAGATTACTTTGGATGATCAAATGGTGATTGGGGGTAGGTTATTGTTATTCTAGATTCTGTGCTTGACGAACATTCATTCCCAGTGGGCCTTAAAAAAGAGATTCAAGAACTAAAGCAAGAGATTGTGGAGCTTAAGAACTATAGAACCAATGCGATCAAAGAAGCTGAGGCTTTGGCAACAAGTAAGAAAAGCATCTTATCAGCTACTGTGCCTAACGGATACATCATAGAACTGGAAGAAAAAGCTCCCATGGACGTATCAGAGCTCCGTATGGAACTCGAAATCAAAGACGCGACTATCTTGCTCATGAAGCGCCAAGCCATCGAGATGGCAAGCGATGCGGATCGCAAGCAGAACGAGCTTCAAAACCAACTGCAGGGCGTGGAAGCGCTCATCGAGGGTATCCGCAAAGAATATGAGGAATTCATTCAAGTTACAAAATTGGAAAATGAGTCGTTCAAGATTTCGCATCAGAACGAATACCATGAGCTTAAAATGAACTTTGAGACGGCCAAATTGGTACACTTTGAAGAAAAGAAAAGACTTGCAAACGAATATGGGGTTTGTTCCTTTAGTTTTCGTTTCCAAGCCTGTTTCTTCGTTTGAACTATTCCATACAGGCTCTTTCGCATTCAATGCAATCTCAATTCGAAGAATATCGTACAGCAACGGAGTACATGTTCAGCAGCGAGATTGCAAAACTGGAAGACGAATTATCCCTGCAATCCCTCAAATTCGAACATGAGATCCTTTACGTGATTCAAGCCAAAGACAAGTTCTATGCGGATATGATGGTATCCAAGGATGCCAAGATTATGAACTTGATTGAGGGATCAGATTTGCAAACCTTGATGCAAAAGCACGAGCTTGTGAGGTTCTCTAAATTCAAGCATCTTGAGCAACTAAACCCTTGCACAGGACATTGAAAATCTCCGCAAGGACCACGCTCGCGAAATTGACATGGTCAAGTCGGACCAAGAATCAGAACAAAAGAACCTCACCTCCCTCCTCCAACGCCAAAACCTGAACCTCGAAAGTAAATGCGAAAAACTCCAAGCCCATCTTAAAAACCTCGAGCTTCGCATCCGCGAGCTCCTCGGCACCATTGACTCCAAGGTCAAATTGCTCAACGACCGCGAAGAGGCCCGGCTCAAGCTGGAAAGCGAGTATGAGACGAAACTCGCAGATTGTCATGCGCAGATTGCAGCTTTGAGTCAGGAGAAGGAGCGATTGCGGCATAAGGTCATTCGACTTAATCTGAATGCTAAAGGGGAGGGCGGAAACACGATTGAAAACATGATCAAGCGCATCTCTAGAGAAACAACGGACTTGCACACAGAGTTTGAGCAGCTCTCTATTCGGTATGATTCCCTTATTGGAGAGAATCAAGTGCTCGTGAAGCGTCTTAAGGAACGGGAAAAGTTTGCTGCCTTTATGGAAAAAGAGGTAGCGCGCAGGACGGAAGAATACGTCGCAATGGTGAGCTGAGTTGGTAGCTAGGCCCATAACTGATATGATCTCAACCCAGACAAACACGTTTGAAGAGTTCCTCCTGAGCAGGGCGCGACAAAGTCGCAAGGACCGCGCAAAAAAGTTACCTAAGCTGATTGGTAAGTAAGTTCAGATGCTTTGACGGTTACTTATATTTGGTTCCTCAGAACCCGGTCAAGGCGATTCAGCAAAGGGCCCCCCGTAAGTTGCTTAACATGGCCAAATCGCGCTGAATATCTCATGTCAGACCGACAGCCAATTCGATCTTAGCGAAAATGGCTCAAAAGCAGAATGTTTTGAAGAGCGTCATTCCGAACAAAGACGTGTGTTTCGACTTCATTCAGTTACGAAAATCTTACTGTTTGACTTCAACTGGCAGGACAAAGCTGATTACATAGAGATTGAACAAATATCAGACCGAAAGTTGGAGCTCGAGCGCGGAAACATGTAAGTTTGCGGACCATCCAACCATAGCTATAATGCGTTAAGCTCTGTTTACAAAGGTACCTCAAGAAATTCAAAACCCTGTCGCGTGCATTTGCGACAGGAGATTTCAGAATCTTGCCTACGGGACATCAATACACTGCTGCGCCTGACACAGACGCTGTTCCAGGCCCATGGCAGAAGACGAGTCTTTATCGGAAGATGGACGACGCAAATTTGGCTCTAGCGCGGCTTTATAAGGAGCCCATGAAGGAAAAGTGGGATCCCTCGTCTAAACCAACGCTATATAATCAAGAAAAGACGAATGAGGTACTTTTATAACTTAAAGGATTCAGTCATTCTCAAACTAGTTTATAGCCGTCTTCAAGAGTCTACTCCGACGATACTGGAGCTATTTTCGTTTCCAAGCCGACATCCGTTCACTCCGCACGTTCAGAGAGTCCTGTTTTGAAAAAGGTAAGAATTGGTGAGCAACGAAATTTAGTCTCGTAACTTTATCGGCCATAACGCAGCCCGATATGAACAAGCAGGTCCTAGTTGGAAAATCATTGAAAAAAGGAGAAAGTGCGCAATAAACAAAAGTTAAATGACTTATTTATTTCGCGCTTCTCTGCAGCCTGGAAAGCAGCAAAACGTACTTCCCGACGTGAGCACAATTCCTGCGCCTGACGACTCCCGCATTGGTTAACGCTCATCATCTACAACCGGCAGTTGCTAATGCGATGCCTAACGCCCATCACGATACCAAAATTGCCTCTTGCCTCGGACTGCCACATTGAGAAAGGGCATAAAGCGCTCGTCTTTATTGACCGATTCCCCTCAGAATCAAGATAATTAGGCCAGGAACTTTTCGACTTTCCCCCAGTATTCTTCAGAAAAGGTCATCGCATGCTTGACATGCGGGCTTCCTTGGAACATCATTTCATCCACGGGGATACCCTCCGCCTTGCATTCCTCAATGCGTCGCTTCACCTCCACGACTGGAACAATCTCGTCTACATCAGAGTACAAGAACAGTCGGGGTCCCATCAAATTTCCTTCCACATTCTTCTGTGACACCACGATAGGAGCAGCGAGATTCACGTAATGAGACTCAAGGCTGAAAACGCTCGTGTACATTGCAAATGCTCCATACAGCACAGATCTGGCCGCATATCGCGCGTAAGAGTTTTTGATACCAGCCGTCATGAAACCAGACCCACTCGATGCGGTTGCATAGCCAGGCCCAGAATCGAGGATAACGGCGCGGGTGCGGAGTTTCTTGCCTTGTGAGTGAAGATGGAGCAATAGATTCCGCAGCTGGACGGGTCCTCCGTTCGAGAAGGAGTGAATGACGGCTTTGTTCTTTGATTCTTGATCGAGAGGAGTTATGAGGCCGTGGGCAGTCAAATCCTGTACCAGCACTTCAAATGGCTCTTGCGCTGCAGGTCCGTTGACGCCTAGGACTGCAACAGTATCAGATCTTGTCAACGAGAGTGGGGAAGGAGATCAAAGCTCACTAGATCTGTCGCACAGAACGATGTGGACAGTGTATCCACGGCTGCGATACCAGTCAGCGTATTTACGCACGTACTGTACCTTAGAGTCCACCCAGCCGAACAGAAGCGCATTCTTCCGTTCCGACGACGCAGCGGTACTCGGGCTGGCGACGTAGAACGGTCCGAGGTGTCTGTATTCGTCAGCCATTCTTTTTCCTGTCCCTGTCAAAGGCAATGATTGGAAGGCAAAACAGAGCGGCTTTTTGAAGCCAGCCACATCGCCACAGAGCCGAAAAAGCGGCTGAATGGCGACCGCGCTGCCGGCCAATCAGTGGACACTCGAAGGCGTAGTGACCACGTTGCGAGTTGTGTCATACATAGTGTTGGTGGTTCTGGATTAAGGACCGCAGAAGATATCCAAATAATCAATGCAACGCATGCCATCGAGTTCAGCTTCTTTTGGACCGATTCTCCTTCACATCCTCGTTGCTTCCCAATCTTTTTCGCAACCAGTTTACTGTATAGTTATGCCAAATAAACCGAGCTTATAAATCCAGTAAGTCAAAGTCATCGAGCTGGTAAGAAGTGATTGAGTTTGAGCACCGCAAATGAAATATACACACCTTGTCATTATACTTTGCAATCTTGTATTTGATTGAGGAGCCATTAACCCAAGTCACGTAATCTTCCATTTTGCGTGTGACCAGGTAAGCTGGATCCGTAACGGTTTCCGGGCCCACGCGAATGTGCCCTTGCTCAACATATGTCACGGCAGCCTTCACAGTCTCGGCCATCTTCAAGCGAACCATCACAATAGGAAGCCTCCGCCTGACAGGAGGGTCGCGTGAGACACGCACTCCAGCGGAAAAACATGCGCACACGGACCTGCAAAAGCTCGACACAGAAACTTTGTCCAACTGCGACAGCGAGGTCTTGGCATTGATGATACCCATTTGATACAGTTTTTCGAGCAAATCTTCTGTCTTGGCGTCACGGTATGGATCGCGGGGGTCGAGCAGGGAGATTTTGTTTGCAATCTTCTTGACCTGACCCACAATCCGGTTGTATCTGTGGCATCCGTCTGAAAATCATAGAGCAAGGTGGTATAGGGGATCACTTACTTGTGGTATTCTTCGCGCTTCGTGACGTGGTATCGCCGCATCACTTTCGTTTCGTGCAGCGACTGATCGGTCTTCCATTGCAGAAAGTCGACTTTCTTCAGCAGTTTCTTTTCGTGGTACTTGAGCGAAGACTGACAGCAGCGAGGGGGTTGGGTGTGAGTTGGACAGCTGCTGGCGAGGGTCGGCTCACCATCTCCTGGGTGTTGGAGGAAAAAAAGAAAGTGAGGCGAAGAAAGGCTAGGTTTTCTCATCATAGGAAAGAATGAAGAAAGAAGAGAGCAGAAGGATGGAGTCTCTGATGAACCGGGTGCAACCGGGGTGAAGTGAAGCAAAATTCCCAAGCCTCAAACAAAAGCCCTGAGTCTCGTTCACCACGTTCGCACTCGTTGCCGGCCATGCCAGTCATAGGAGGAGAAGCCATGATCAACCGAAAATAAATAGTTGACGGATCGAATGGCACCAAAAGAACAGTGGAAAGCTTTCTTTCTTTCTTTCATCCAGATCCTGATTCAAAATGGTGAGCATCCTCCACAACCGCAGTGTCCAATGCCGTCGTCCTCATCTTGTTTGCCAACTTCCTACAACCTCCATCAGGCTGAATCAAACTCGAAGGCTTACCCGCTCGCCGACGCCCAGCTGACCAACAAGATCCTAGACCTCGTGCAGCAAGCCTCGCACTACAAGCAGCTCAAGAAGGGCGCCAACGAGGCCACGAAGACGCTCAACCGCGGCATCAGCGAGTTCATCATTATGACCGAGGACACGGAGCCGCTCGAGATCCTGCTCCACTTGCCACTTCTTTGCGAAGACAAAAACGTGCCTTACGTCTTTGTCAAAAGCAAGGTGGCGCTGGGCCGTGCGTGTGGTGTGTCGAGACCTGTCATTGCGTGCAGTGTGACCACGAACGAGGGGTCTGAGCTCAAGGCGCAGATTCAGGCAATCAAGCTTCAGATTGAGAAGCTATTGATTTAAAGCAGCAGACTGCTCTGTCGGACTTCTGTAACATCACATGTTTCGACCCTGAAATCTTGCTTGCAGTTGTCCGTCGTCGCAGTTGCTGTTTTTTATGTTATTTCATTTTCTTCAGTATGTGGATAGTCCTGGTCTATTTCTGATGATCCTGAACAGGTGAAGAGCTCGTACCAGCTAAATTTATTATGTAGCACACTTCAAACTTTATTCACTTTCGCAGAATTAATACGATCAGAACGAGAAATACTAACAGGCAAGAAACAAACAGTCCGGAAGTCTTTTGAGCATCAAGCGGCCACCTGCCATTCCGCAGTCTCGTTCAGCGCCTTCGTTTCATCGAGAATCACATCGTCTTCGTTCGACAGCTCCTCGAGCGTCTTTCCTTTTGTCTCGGGCAACAACATAGTTGCCAGGCCTCCTGTTGCCATGATGATGCAGAATACCGACAGTACCGTGACTGTGTTGGAAGAGAAGTACGGACCAACAGCTTGAATACCTATTATGGGTCGCTCGCTGATCAGCATCAAAGTGTCTAGAGAAAGCGAACATAGTGCATTGCATACCCAGGATGGCACCGCACTTTCCTGCAGCGGCAGAAATACCGTGTGCGGTGGAACGGAAGCGGGTTGGGAAAACTTCTCCCGGGATCACGAAGGTGGTCGTGTTGGGACCGAACTGGAAGAAGAATTGGGCGATCGTGAAGACAGCCATGAAGGAGCCCTATTTCGTTTTAGGTTAGAGTCACCTTTTCTGGGACCATCACTGTACAAATAAACCCCGCTAACCTGTTGCGTCGAAATGTTGTTCCAGTCTCCAGCAAGAATGGCGAGACAGATGGTGATGATGAAGAAACCCATGTACTGAATCGGCTTGCGGCCCATCTTTTCAATGAGCGCGACAGTGAACCAGTAGCCTGGCACAGTTCCAGCGACAGCAATGATGATGTTTCCAACAGCGTTTTGGTAGAATAAGTCCCCAATGTCGACGGGCGGTGACACGTTCGTTCCGTTGAAATGGATCTTAGCAGGTCCATTGAAGTTGATCAAGTTGAGGATGGTGGACTGGTTGAGAGAGAGACCATACCTGATAGCAGCGAATTTAGCCGTCAATGCAGACACAGGTAACAAGGGGCAGTACTAACCAAGCAACATCAAGGGCAAACCAGCAGTATGCAGCGCCGAGCAAGTTCTTTCCGTTTCGCCACTGTCCAAAGTACGCGCAAAAGTCTTGGAATGAGCCACTTTTAACAGCAACCTTCGCAGTCGCAACGCGCTCATTGCCCCAGTTACTGGCCACGTTGGCCACGGAGTTCATGGCCAACACCTGCTCAACATCAGACACAGCTTTGTCCGTGTCTCCAATGACATCCACAGTGAAGCGTGGTGTCTCTGGGATCGTGAGACGGAAGTAGACAGCGCAGAGACCTGGGATGACACCAAAGCCAACCGCAATGCGCCAGACGTAGTCAAGCACCGTGTAGTCGTTCTGAATTTTGCTTTTGAGACCGGCCAGAGTACACACGTAGACAATTCCACCGACGAGAATTCCTGAGGAATTCGACAAAGTTAGTTTTCACTTTTTCGTTCGCAATGGCAACGCACCGATTCCTTGCATGGCGAAGACAGCTGAAAGGAGCATTCCGCGGTAACGAACGTTGGCGAATTCGGAGGTGATGACAGCAGACATGGGGTAATCTCCTCCGATCCCAATACCCAGGATGAAACGCCAGAGCGACAAGATCACTATGATGGAAAACCCGTTGATGGCGCTGGCAGAGAATGCAGACCCGATTGTGCAGACAATCTTTTTTCAATGTGCGGGGACTTGAGTGAACACGTGGCCCTTCGCTGAGTCGAAACCTCACCATGATGAGAAGCTCGACACCGTACATCTTCTTACGTCCCAACTTGTCTCCCAAAACTCCAAAACCAATCTGACCCACAAGGTTTCCCCAGTTGGTGGACGCCTTGAGCCAAGCATCGACATGTGGTCCGTTGGGAAACTTGCCCACGAAGTCAACTTTGGTGTTTTGTGCCGTCTTTGGGATGGGTTCTGTGTTGTTGACGAGACCGACGGGGTAGCTGCCCGTGATCAGGTAGGAGTAGTAAACCTGCCGGAACGTAAGTGATGGGTCAGCGATCATTCGGCTACAAAAAGTCGGCAGCGCCGAGAATGCCGTACACAGCTATAAACGAACGACGCACCTGGTAGATCATGGGCAGGGCTTGGGAGATGACGAAGATGTCGTAGGCGTCTGGAAAGAGGGGTGCGGTCGCGATCAGTATCGTCAGTCGGAATCACGTGGCTCTCAGGAGGCGGAACGAACCTGTAAAGAAGCCAGCGCCGGCAACGAGCACAGATCGTAAGTGGAACCAGCCAAGCTTGGCTTCGTCCAGGTGTGCAAAGGCTTCGGCGCGCTTCTGTGAAGACGCTGCGAGGGCGGAGGCTCTGCAGTCACGATGAAAATGAGTGATCAGCGTCTGACGGTATGCCGGGAGAGGCTGCGTGTATGATCGGATGTTTGTAGGCAGTGCATTCGGCACTGGTGGGGTCTGCGGGTGTGCGGATGGGAAGGTGGTGCTCACTGCATGTTTTCGCAGACTGAAAGTGGGGCGGAAAAGGGATGGGGGAGTGACGATTTTTGTATCGTTGGACAGAGCGCGTGCAACCTCATCCACTCACTCATTTGCACGCGTGCAACATTGGTTGAACATAAGAAAAGGCCAATAAAATTGCTTGCATGCTCCACTTCCTTTATCAGCAGCCGCCTCATTGTGGCACTGTCTCTCACTGCTTCTCTTCAACCAGCGGATAATAAGAACGGGGCTCCCTGCAGTCGATCGTGCACTCACTCCAAGTAGCGGGACTTACAAGCAGTGCCCCCTCGTGTCTCGTGTGCATTGTAACTCACGAAGCCCCCGCATTTTGGCTCATCCTCAGTCATGAGGTGGGGTGTGTGGACTGCAATGGAGAAAGTGATCAGCCGTGACCCACTGTGTGTAATCGCCGAAGTGGCTCCAGGCCCTTCATGCATGCATGACGCTGCAGTGGGTGCGTGTGCCGGCCTTGTGCAGCCAGCCGAATGCGATTGGCCCCGCTGGCGAGGGCGGCAAAGCGGTTCTGGAAAGCGGAGGCGGATGGAAGCGATGGAAGTCGGAAGGAAGCGAAGCCAAACAAATTCGAACCACCGAAAAAATGCCATCCGTACTCCTTCTTGTCACCGCCCTCGCAGCATGCTTCACCCTCGCGCAGGAAGTGGAGGTGAGGGACAGCGATCTTGTACACATGGAGCACTTCTCGCTGCAGCAGCCGTACGTTGGTTAGTCTCCCTTTTCCATTCCCTTCTCCCCTAACAGCCCGTTTAGACGAGTATCTAATGAATCGGTAATCCCCGTATCTCTATTTATGGAAGTTAAAAACGGCTTAATCGCATTGATTAAGGTACTGGGACTTTGGTGCAGGTTTGTTAGGTATTCGAAGTTGGGCGACATTCGCTCACGCAGAAGCGCGGAACAGACACCGTCGTCAACATTAATCAATTTGTCCGCATTACGCCAAACAAGCAGTCAACGAAGGGTTGGCTCTGGACGCGAATGGTTAGGCTCGCCCTAACTGACCATATCGTAAAAATAACCTAAAATAATCAAACACAAAACACTTCCAGCCCGTCGTTACGCAAAAGTCGTGGGTCGTCGAATTCGAATTTAAAATCTTTGGTGGCGACCATCTATACGGCGATGGTCTCGCCTTTTGGTACACGACAGACAGGCGCAAGACGGGTACTTATATAGTTCATGTTCCTTGTGTTAACTGTATTTACGGAAAAAGCATAGGCGATGTGTTTGGTAACCAAGACGAATTCAATGGACTCGGACTGTTTTTCGATACGTACGCGAACGGACGAAACAGAGTGCGTCACGTCGAACGAGATTGCTTTTTTGAAGAGAAAGAAGGAGAGTACGAAAGTTGGGGGAATCGATGCAAAGCCAGTTGCGAACGACACTTGAAGACTCGACTATCTGTTCTCGCGAAGCCCCCATCCAAATCGAGGCTTCCTCTTTCGCATTCTAGATAGACGCCTTTCCCAAAATCGAACAGTGTCCAATAACTTCGAACCCCCACTTTTAGGCCGTCTTCCCATACATCACCGCCATGATTGGCGACGGCCAAACCAAATACGACGAATCAACGGACGGCAAGAGCAACGAAATCGGATCCTGCACGGCACACTTTCGCGAACGCGCGCACACGACGCGCGCCAAAGTTGTGTACGTCGAGGACAAGATGCTGCAGGTGACTGACTCTCTTTCGTTGTTTCAGGATTTTGATGTCGATATTTGCACCAGGTCTCGGTTGACGTAGATGGCCTGGGCACCTGGAAGCCATGTTTCACCAAAACGCACGTGACCTTGCCTGAGCGTGGATATTTTGGCTTCACCTCGCACACCGGTGATGCGTCGGGTAGCTACAGATTTATAGTTTAATACGGTCCCTACAAACGCAGCCTGCACAAACCAATTTTAGATAACCACGACATTATCCGTGTCACTTCCTACTCGATCGAGAATGTAAGGCCCATTCTTCGTGTTTGCACCTCCCTCAGCCATTACTCAATGAACACCACGCCACAACAAACAGGAACACACTTCCAACTCCAAGACCCCGCAACAATCCCCCAACGACGCCTCCTCGGCCGGAAAGAGCGCCAACACGCCCTACCGCGACACTTCTGCAAACCCGGGCTCACCCTCCTCGTCGCGCAAGGCGATTCCTACTCAGGTGGCCAAGAGCGGTATGGGCGGGTTCTGGTTCGGCGTTCTCATTGTTGTGTGCGTGTTTGCCGTGGCGGGGATCGCGGTGGCCGCATTCGTGGCGTATCAGAAGATGAACTCGCCGAAAGCGTACAAGCGGTTTTGATGCGGTTGTATGCATAGATGGGTCGTTTAATTCTTTCTGATGTCCTGCTTGTTGGTTTTTACGAGATGAAATGAAAGGTGTGGCTGCGAAACAATCGTGTCTGGGTATTTTTATCCGCCCATTGTATTTAGAACTACACTTAACAAAGAATATTGAAACCGTAGTTGGTGACATAAATGTATCACGAGAAAACAATAACAACGAAGAAAAAAACTGTTAACACTCCATAAAACCACACGAGACTGAAACCTTGAGTTTGAAAATCGGGTAAACTTTATAAGTCTGCTTTGCTTTGTGCGAGATTAATCACTGAATGTAACACCGTAGAAAGGGATGATTCAACGCCTCCCGTGCCGTGATGCGTTGCCGCGGATCATACACCAGCATGCGTTGCACGAGGTCAAGAAAGCAGCGGCTGACGTCATCCTGCCCAGATATGATTTGCTAGGAAAAAAAAAAAAAAAGGGAGCAGCGGAGTAAGACAAAAGCTTTGTGGGCCACTTCAAACAATAAGACTACACACCCGCAACGTGGACATTCCTTTGACAAACTTCTTGCTCGCCTTGGGTGTCGCTGCCTGTGGCCAATGCACCCGCCCAGCGCGATTAAAGAACTTGGCCGCGGGCTTGTCTGCCGCGATGCTGCGCACAATGTGTTCGGGCACGGGGCCCAGCACGGCCTCCATCATGGCAAGGTGTTCGATGCTAAAATAATGGCATCATTCAGACAACCGTCACGACACAACACCAAACACACAAAGAAAACAATCAAAAGCTTACTTGTCATGCGTCTGGAATAGCGCATCTCCTGTGAAAAATTCAACGAGAATACACCCGACGGACCACATATCACACGGAAAGCTCCACCCAGTGCCCAAGATGATCTCCGGCGCGCGGTAATGCCGCGTGCTCACCACGCTGCTGTGATACTCCTCCTCAAAGATTGCGCTCCCAAAGTCAATTAGCCGCACGCGTGGGCTCAGAAGGCGCCGCGCCGGCGCAGTAGACAGACCAGGAATGCAGCGCGTGCTCTCGAGCATTAGATTCTCAGGCTTGAGGTCCGTGTGGATGAGCCGCAGAGCGTGCAGGAAGTGGACGGCTTCGAGGATCTGCACGCTGAAGGATTGGATGTGAGCGATGGGGAAAGGGGCGAAGGAGTTTTCCTTGAGGAAATCAAAAACGGATTGGGCGAGGAGCTCAAAGACCATGCAGGTGTGGGTGCGGTGTTCGAAGGAGGAGATGAGATGGATGCAGCGTCTTTTTTTTTCATGAGGTTTAGCGACAATGTGTCGTTCATCAACACATGAAACGAAAACTCACTTGCTGTTGGTGGGATCGTTTTTCTTGAGCGCGTTCAGCACACGCACCTCCACTTTGGCGGCATCCCGATATTTTTGAATGCTCCGAATAATCTTGATGGCTACTTTGACATTCCGCGTTCGATCATACGCCTCCACCACCTTTCCAAACGTTCCCTGTCCCAAGAGCCGAATGATTTTGTCTGACAACCAGGCACTCTGCGTTAGAAAACGCCAGAAACAAAAAGATTAGGAAGACTCACAGCGCGCCGTCAAATCGTCCCCCTCCCTAACAACATAATGCCCATCTTTATCATCGCAGCCCTGTTGTCCCGCAACCATAGCGGGGACCAGCGTGCGCACAGGCCCGGTGGGCACAGGCGGATACGGATACTCCACACGCCGCTTCTTCCGCACGTCACCACTGCGAAGGCCAAGACTTTCGCTACGTGTGAGGTCAATCACCTCCGCCATCTTCTGCGGCGGCGCGTAGGACGGGGGCTCCAGTAACGGATGCGGTGGAGGCAGGATCGCGCTAGCCGGATGTTGGGTGTGGTATATGGGCTGCGAATGCGGTGGGGGGTGTTGGTAGAGGAACGCATTGGTGGAATTAGGAGGTGCAGCGTTGTTGCGGTAACTGAACTGGAATGTGTTGAGGTTAGGGCTGGAGATGGGATAGGTGGGTGTTTGGAGAAGGTTCATGGTGCCCATTCCTGGGCTGTGAATGGAGCCGTTCGAGTTGTAGTCGCCGAAGCGATTTTGCGGGAGGAGGGTAATCTGAGGAGAAAGGGGCATGAAGGTGCTGGTGTCTGATGCACTGTAAGGATATCCATGAGATGAGGGCAGGAGGTATGGATTCGTATGGCATAATGTAGCGGTATGTTGTTGTTGTTGTTGTTGTTGTTGTTGTTGTTGGTAAAAGTGAGGTTGGGTTGTTGAGTAGGACGCAGCGGTTGTGCCTGTGGTTGTTAAGATGCGAGGAGGGGGGATGAAGCGCGGTCGATGAGAAAGCGAAGACTGCGACTGTGACAGTTGTGGCGCAAACGTCATCTGTGACGATATGCAACCCTGATAGGCCTGCTGCTGCTGTAAAGGCTGTTGTTGCTGTAGTTGCCTTTGGGCACCAGACGCCTGCTTCAGCGCCTGTTGATATTTTGTCATTTTCGACAAACTTGAAGAGGAATTCTTGGATGCAGATGACAAGGATGACACGGGTGTCACCGTCGAACCTGACGCTGCCGCCAGGGCAGCCAGTTTCCGCCTCGTCTGGGACCGCGTCACGCGACCCGTTGTTGTCATGGATATTTCTGGCGTTTCTGGAGCCGCAGGAGGTTCAACCCGTTGAACAAG
Organism: Chytriomyces sp. MP71; assembly: GCA_025201725.1. Classification (NCBI taxonomy): domain Eukaryota; kingdom Fungi; phylum Chytridiomycota; class Chytridiomycetes; order Chytridiales; family Chytriomycetaceae; genus Chytriomyces; species Chytriomyces sp. MP71. Next base: position 71,892 of record MU614539.1, on the reverse strand, counting down.
CGGTGCCTGTTGAGAGACGAATTGTTGCGATGCAGCTGCGGCCGAATAGTCAGTTTCACGGGCCCAAGACACCGAATTTGATCCAATGTCATTCCATTCACTCCCGGTCGACATTCCGCTCGATCCGAGTCCCTTCTCCTGTGATGATCCAAGTCCACACGGCGACAAAACCGCCATGGCAGCCTCACATCCCGATTGAGTCAAATACGGGGGGCTCGCCGCCTGCTGCTGTTGAAGTCCCTGTGACGGCGGATGTGATTGCTGAGAGTTCGTAGTTCCCCTCCCCGCGAGGACAGGAATCAGTGCCGGCGGAGGAGGCAGGATCGGCTGCTGCTGCTGCGGTGAAACATGCAGTTGGTACTGTGCGGGTTGCTGGTATTGGGACATGTGGGGTGGAATGGGCCCACGAGTGGATCGATATGATGGTTTCATGTTGGGGTCAAGAGCCGTCGTTGATGAGGTCGAGGAGGAGAAAGATGCAGGTGTGGATGCGTATGATTGAGTATTCAGGAAGTTCACAAGTCGCGATGAATCAGGGACCGAATACGATTGTGCGGCGGCATCAAGGAAGTAGGCGGCGGCTGCAGCAGCGGAGGAGGATGATGCGGAGGACGGTGAAGCGGCAGAGTTCGAGTCATTCAGTGGGTAAAACAGGATGGGAGAAGAATGCGAGGTGTGCGGATTGTGAGCGCGTAGCGAGTCTGCGTAGTCCTTGTGTGACCTGTAATTGGTGAATTGAGTGAACATCAACGTCCGTGATAATGCAAAGCGCACCGCTTTAGCGACATCTTTGACACAAGGGGATTGAAGAGGAGGGGATCGAGGACGAGCTTGTTCCCGGCTGACGAGTTGAGATTGAGATGCGGTGGCGAAGGGTACTTTGGATCGGGTACTCCGCCAATGCCGCCACCACCGCTTCCCGAATCCACCAGATCGAACACAGCGGAAGCGGAGGTGAGAGGATGCGAGGGTGGCGAGGGCAGCAGTTTTGGCAGTGCGAGAGACGAGAGTGAAGGTGTGGCAACTGCGGGGTTCGAACAGGGTTCGCGAGCAGATACTGGCACCGAGTAGTGTGCGAGAGCAGCGAGCGAGTGGGAGGGAGTGAGTGGCGGCAGCACGAAGCGGGTTGCGGTGGTTGTGGTAGCTTGGTCCCTTACAGTGGCAGCACCCTCACCGAGTGCGCCGACAGAGACTGAGACGTAGGCGTCATCCATTAGAGACCTTTTCTGTTCCTTCTGCTTCCGTCTCCTTCTTCGATTCGTCGTCCCTTTTCCGGCAAAAGAGGAGTGCGTCCCTTTGTCCGTCGTTGCGAACGATGCCCAAATCTGCACTTCTCCCGAAACACCGTCGCACAAAGCACCTCGTCAGCACACCGAAGAAAATGTCCATTGCACACCAAATGAAGCACCTCTTCCTGCAACCTATTTTATTTTTACATCCCAAACCAGCCAAGGAGGCCAGCTGCCTTTTTCACTTTCTCCTCAGAATCCAAGGCAACCTTCTCCATGAATAGATCCTCTAATCCCGTCGACTCCTGAAAGAAACAATTCGCTTTAGAAATAAGGTCGACCGGGCGGATTGTACGTGGTGAAAACAACAACAAAACAACTGTAACTCAACTGTCGGAGCAAAGAAACGTGGCGGATCAAGGCGAATAGAATTCGAAGAAGGAGCATAACAGAGGGAAGAAGGACGGAGACCCGTTCCAAATGGATTCTTTCCAAAGGGAGTGGCGGTCGGAATCATGGATTCGAATCGATTCCGATTGTGTTTTGGTGACGAGTGGCCAAGCCCTGTGCGACCACCTGCCCCTTGATCCAATTTGGACTGCGGATAACGACTCGCGCTGACCAATTCGTCATCGTCACTCTCGGGTGCCGTGAAATCCATGGCATCCTCGTTATCCGACACCCCTTCTTCATCTGATCCTTGAATACTGTGCCGCCTCCGCCTCTCGCGCTCCTTCGCGTTCACCTCGTTCAAAGACAACCCTTTCCCAAACGCAGTAAACCCTGCAAGCAACCCTGCATCCACCTCCTCTTCAACTTCCGCCCGCCTCGCGCCAAACCCGCTCGACCGCCCAAACTCTCCCAGATCCGCCAAAAGTGCGTGCTTAGACGCGTCCACTACTTTTGCGCTGAGTGCCTGAGCTGGGCTCGTCGCACTGGAAAGTACCCGGGACGGGCTCGTGAATGAGGATGCGTGTACACGCAGTATGCGGGATGCGATGTGTTTATCGATGGGGTTGAGTGATAGGAAAGTGCGGATTGTTGCGAAGGTGTAAAGCGGAATCTGGGAAAACGCGTGGAGAGTCAATTGACAACACACAGTTCAACCAGCATACGCACGATAAGACCGACGATTGAGAGAATCGCAATGCGCATCCTGTCGCTCGAAAAGGACAGAGAATCGGGTGCGAGCGAGAGCGCGATAGCTGTGATGGAGAGGAGTGGAGCGGTCTTACCACGAAGTTACTTTATCAGCTACATGAAGAGGACAGGAAGAATAAACAGATAGCAATGCTTACAAATGCGTGCAGAGGCGGGCGAGAGTGGTTGAGTTGTGGTTGCGATGCGTAGAGTGCGCGCCGCCTTTTCCGTCGCACACGCGCAATACAAGTCTCGGCGTAATAGAGGAGGAGAGAGTGTAGCGCGGCGAGTACGAGTGCAAGATGGCGTTGCAGATTTTGGTCAGAGACGAGTGTCGGAAGGCAACCAAATCGACCCGAAAGCAACGCTGCGAGGCACTCCGACAACGAGTTATCCGTCAACAGAAACTGAACGGAATTCGACGCAACGGGAGTCAGCTGCAGAAACTGCGTGCAGAGGCTTAGTGGTCCGGCAAGGCTCACGAGACATAAGCCAGAAACGAGACCCTTCAGCATTTCGACTTTTTCGTGAACTTCCTTTTCTTTATATGGCATTATTCCCGCCACCACACAGGTCACAATCAGGTCTTGGTAACCTGCGCATACGCATGCGACAAATTGAAAAACGTATTGAAAGTCGCGCTCTCCTCCGTCCCAGCCTGTCAAGTGCGTCATACATGGCTGCCTCGATTGTCATGATCCGATACTTCGAGCACCCACTGCGAATCAAACGCGGCCATCATCCCCACTTTGCCGTCCCAGTTGACTGGGTGGCACACGATTTTGTTGCGAATATGAGGCAGATCTGTGGAGGCGATTTGGGCCGTTTGAACGTGCGCGACGATTTTTTCGGCTTTTTCAATGGAATTGTTGTTGGAATCACTTGGATGCAAATGATTGAAAGGAAACGAACCGGTATGTGCTTCAGTTTCACGTGCCGTCAGCATTGTTGTCAGTGGAGGCGCGTCACCAGCTATATAATGGACGCTAACCGTAACCCACAAGCAGCCATGATTTTATTGATACATGGACCCAGTTGATCATTGTCCACTATTTCTTGTCAACCATCAGCAGTTCAACAAGTAAATGAACCCAATAACAGCTTACCTGACCTCCACCAACTCTATCCATCCAACAGGTTTTGTCACGCAAATCAGCACAGTAACCAGACCACTTGTCCTTCAGGATTGCAGACATGAGGAACTGCTGGTGCACGAATTCGAAAGTGTTATCGTTATCTACCCCGAAGCTTCCAAATGAAACAAACAGAAGCTCACCTGGCAGACTCTCTAGCACGTTGTCAAACACACACTTGGCCACGGGTCAGCCCAGCACGTCCCTATCCAATCAAAACTGAGGGAACGAACTTGTGACATTTATCTTCAAGAAGAAGGAGTATCAACAACTCAGATTCAATGAACTGGCAATAGCAACTGTGTAGTAACATTTCTTCTGAATACTTATTCAAAACACATCAAAGCTCTCTCAGAACCAAATTGAGGAAAATATTCAATGAGGTGAAAATGAACATAATGATATTTCTATTCAAGAAGAAGGTACATCAACAATTCAAGTTCAAAGGTTTTGTAAACAATATGGAATCATGATGTATGCTATCAATTTGAGCTGTTAAGTTTTTTGTCAGTACATACCCTAAAAGCAAACCATCATTGCCCAAGCTTGGTCTATGTGTGCACTAATGCACATGTATCCAATACTTGATGAAGCATTATGAAATTTGATTTTTTTCAGGAGATGCAACAATCATCTAACAATCCATTCAAATGTGAATTTAATAAAAAGATGTTTGATGACTCTCTTACAATCATTGATGCTCCATATGAAAAGCTGACCACCATTGAGACTATGAATGTTATGTACACTGAAAGAAAGACTGGACTGAACTTGTTGTTCATTTGGCTGAAACAGAGCTTGTGGTTTACAAAACAAGAACCAACAATGGCAAGATTGTTTTATTAGAATGCAAAAATAATGTGACTAATAAATTGAATGAAGACAATGAAACAACAAAGATGTTATGTGAAGCACTTGTGATTCCATTTGGAAATCAAAATTTGATTTCATTAACCTTGGAAGCATTCAAAATTTGCAAAGTTGAGGATAAACTTGAAAGTACTTTCAGTAATGATGTTCAAGATGTCTTTTTCAATTACAAGAAATGAGTGATTGTTGACACTTTTAATGAACTACAAGCTGGGGCAGATTTGAAGAGTTTTGACTTTCCAAAATGCGATACTGTATGTTTGAGAATTAAAAAACCTCTCCATGGCCTGTGCTCAGTATTTTTGATGAGATTAAACCTTATACTGGTAGGCCAAGGTCTGGATTTTTATATGTTATCACCAAAAACAACTTGCCATTACAAGGGAAGGATAGTAGTGTTCCCATGTTAGCTTACTGCCAGAAATTGGAGTTGAACATGATATAGTGTATGAGATTATACTTTCAAAAAGCTTAAAATCAGATTATTTCAACCAGTTTATTGAACAAATCTGCAGCAAATATGATGAATCATCAAAATTGATGATGAATTGTTTCATAGGATGCTTAAACAAGAGAGTTTCTGAATCACAGAATGATGATTTTAGAATGAGTGTGAAAGATGCAGTTTGAGCATTTTTCTCAAATGAAAACACAGTGTACTCTAACTTGAGTGAACCTATTTTGAATTTCAACCAAAGCCAAGACATCAAAGCATTTGAATACTATTCCTATCTACTGGCAATTTATTGACAACAGCAACATGTTATTACATCAATTGGCAATGAAACTAGGGGGTAATATTGTACAATTGAAGACTGACAAGAAAGGAATGTGAAGTTGGCCAGCACCAACAAGGTGGCAAGACTCATTAATGGGCAAACTGTTCATCAGTTCTTTCACATTGAATGGTATTGTACCAAAAGGAATGAGATTGATCACATCAGAGCAAGATCAAATCACACAAAAGATGAAGAGTTCAAAAACATCAATGCCTATTTGAACTTGTGATTGATTCGAGCACGGCAAAAAAATAAGGTCCTTGAAAACATATAAGTGGAAAAAATATTATTATTCAGAAACTAATTTATTGCTTAAAAATAAACAACAAAATGGAAGAATCAATCATTTTTATGGTTGGAATAAAGCAATGAGACTTGACTTGCTGTATTTGGTTTGAGAATGAAACTTACCAATAATTCAATATGCTTATAGTGGCAACAACTTTAGGCATAGCAAATGTATCCATCAATTTCAAAACTTGTGCCCATTGTGTAAGACAAGCATCGTGTTCAACAACAAACAGCTTGCGACAAAACTTCACACATTCATGGAATTGTGTCCCAATAAGAATTGTAAGGTGAAAGTTCTATGTTGGAATTCAAATGATCATCTTGAAGAATGCATACAATATTTCAACTATCCTTTACAATCACACTATTGTTGAAAGTGTACAGGAATTTAAATCAATTCACATGCTTTAGAATTGGTTGGAGGGAATAGAGACACAGCAATGATTTTCAATTGTGGTGTTGTGTTGTTGAGGAAAGTCAATTTAAAATGGCTCAAATGTCTGCTGGCAGCAAGCCCAAACATCAACAAGATCATCTGATGACACAATCTCAGTGCAAACCATTTATCATAAATGCCAAACCAATTTGAAAGAGTTAAAGTGGAAGGATTTAAACATTGATGGTGACATGACTATAAGAATGTTGGAAAATGGATGATAAGATTTCTTGAATGGAGTGTATCAGGAACTCAACAATGGCACAGAAGATGATTGAAATGTCACTTTAAAGCTGAACTCTTGCAGTCCTTCTTGAAAGAACTGACTCTGTGATCAGCAGCTGATGCTTCAAAGGTCTCTTTTGGATCACTGGCTGGTTCCATGTTACTTCATCAATCACATTTGGATCAATCTGCAACTGTTCTTGCAGTCTCAAAAGACTCTTCTTGTGATTGAAGGCCTCTCCTCTCTTTGAATACAGCACAATTCTTGTCTTGATGTCTACCTGGAATGCCTCTCTTTCAGTTTCAAAATATTCTTGTCCTTCCATCAACTTTGCCATTTCATCAAATTTGATTGGCATCTTGTTGACCTCAGCAGCTTTTGATTGCAAAGGCTGTTTGTACTCATTGTCAGGAAAGTAGAAGTAAGGTTTCTGAAATTCCAAAGACAATAGAAGAGTTGAAGAGAGTTTGCAGAAGACTATTGAAGCCTGCTCCCTTGGAGAATGAAGCTGGAGGCTGAGGTGCTAGAGGAGTAAATCTGAAGTAGCATTGCACCATGTGTTATAGACTGGTGAATGAAGTTCCTATTTGATAAGCATTTTTTATACCATAGATAACAATGTCTTCAACAACATGAGCTGCGAGTGGCAGAGTTGTGAGTGGATCCACTGAAGGGTCATGGAGGTAAAGCCACAGTTTTTTCAGGTGGATGTAGAGATGGGTGTTCTATGACTTAGGAAGTGCAAGCTTGTAAGATGGGCTTTGGTGGGCAATAATTTTGTGTTGACCAGAGAATGCCAGGGCAAATTTCTTGGAATTTTTGAAGACACGTTGAGTGGCATGAGATCTTTAATGGAGATGCGTATGAAGTTGCCAATTTTGAATGGTGATTCCAGATGCTTGCAATTAGTGTGGTAGGCTATAGCATCCTGCACATCATGGATGAAGCCTTTGGCAACAGTGAAGGTGGCCTGAAGTTGTAGTGCAGGGAGCAATGAAGTGCTGGAGATATCATAATCAAGGATTTATGAAGGGTTTTGTCTGTGATTGAGGTAGAAGAGTGTCTAACTTGTTGCAGATGTAAAAGTGTCATAATGCCATGTTCAATAATATGAATGAATTGATCCCAGTTGTCCTGATGGTAGTTGCAGAAGAGCCATAGATATGTCAAGATCCAGTCATTCTTGATTTGTGTTTTACTGTCAGTCTGAGGGTGGAAGGGAGAAGATACATTGGACTTGATGTTGAGAGAGCGAAGAAGAGCTGGCCAAAAATTTGAATTCATAATGGGTATTGTTGTCTGAGATGATGGTGCAAGGAAATCTGTGCAATTTCCAGACAGTCTTGGCAAAATCCTGTGCATCATCATTGGCAGTAGGAGTGTTTGTGGAGAGTGAGATATGAATCATTTTTGTGGTTGTGTCTGCACAGCAATCAGAGCATTGTAACCAGACATGGTGACTGGGAAAGGGCCAATGCAATACTTGGAATGGGATAAAGTTATAACACTGACTGTAGAGCTCAGATCAGTCTGCATTCAGATTCTCTGGGATGAGCTGCACTTGTCCCGCACTGTTCATTCCTAATGCAGATATGTAGATGGGAGGCCACGTCAGCATGATTCTTGATGGCTGTTAGGCTGACTCTGGTAGTTGGATTTGGATAAGTGTGTTGAGGTGGTTGCTCTGTGGGATGAAGCCTTGTCCTGCGCTGGGTGTTGGAGTGACTGTAACTTGTTACTCTGGTGAGAATGGTCGTGGTTACAGATGAGGACCAAACCTGACATTGTTATGCTTATCATCACGTTTCCGACTGGGCTAAGTTGTTTGCTGGTTCAGATGTCACTTCCCAGGTGGGTTAAAGCAATAACATGAACTCAGCAGATAAACCCTGAGCAAATCACAAACTCATGGTGCTTGATCCAGTCGATATTGATCATGTGGTGCTTGCTGGGAGTTTTAATCAATACTGTGGGTGTTGATATTTGTTTATCTTATTAGAGCATCTGACCATCAACGTAATCATACTCTGGTGCTTGTTCACTGGGTTTGATGTGCAAGATGCGGCATTGTCTATACAGGATTGTGGGGGGTGGCTGTTACTGGTGCACTCAGCAAATGAGTCTTAGGTGTTGATAAATTGTTACAGGTAAGTGTTCATTAATGATGGATGCCATGGATGGTGCTATTGGAAGCCATTGTGACTTGTATGGCATTACCTATCATGAACAATTGTTCAGCAAGTGAGTTTTAATTGTTTATCACAATGCAAATGATGTACATTAATGCAGTAATGGTAAGTAGTCTCTCATGTTCTTGTTGTATATGCATTGGATACAACAAGTGCAGTCATTGCCATTCTAGCTGTAACTACAATAAATAAAACCAGCAAGGCTTGACTATCTAATGTCATGCAGCTAGAAACAGCTTTACATGCATTGTGTGTATGCATTGGATGGGTATTATCAGGACAGGAAATATAAATGGAGGCTGCACTGAGTCTTGTTGTTCTTGTGTCTGTGTGCCTTATGCAATCACTTACTATGGTATCATTAATGGCATAGGCTGATGTCACATGCATTGCCTGATAACAATTTACTATGATTGGCAGGAGTCACACAGGTATTACTGGCCAGATGTTGACATGTACACACTGACTGAAGTCTCAATGCATCCTAACAAAGCCATCAATGCATGCGGTGGTAGGGTGGGCATTGAACAAGGATCACAGTTGTGAACAATCAGCCTTAATGTCTACCAAACTCAATCTCCAGCTTTGTAACAAATGTGACTATTGCGTTCATGACTCCTATCCAGGAGCTAAATGTTGGCTGATTCCATGTAATCTTTCACAAGACTACATGTACCAGATACCACTGAACACTAGTCAACACATATGACTTCTATCTGGAAGCTAAACCTTGCTTAATTCCACACATTAACCACATGTACTAGGAATGGCTACATATCATATCATGTGGCAAATAATGACCATATCAAAATGACTGAAGACTGAGCATAATTGTATGAATTGTGTTGTTGTAATTTGTTATTGTTTGGTATGTTGTTATGTCGAGTTTTATAAGTGTTAGCTGTTTGCTGTTCAGGAGCTATACATTACTGATAGTAGTGTATCATTGACAGTAGATGTAGTAATATCACAATGGCTAGCTTAATGCCATAGTCTTGTTTTGGGTGCTCCCGCACTAGAATCACTTCACATGCAGAAGTTCACCCTTGATCTCTTTATTGTCTATCTTATCATTAATGGGTATCACTCAGACACTGTCCATAGGTTCGTCACGTTACCAATATGTGGCTTATTCTTATTGTATGTGAATAGAGTTGCTGATGACAGGTCACCATTGGAAATAGTTACATGCATCCAATCAGAGCTGTCCTTCAGCCACAACTGGATTATCTTGCTCTCACAGTCAACAGTCAAGCTGCACTGTTCTGCTGGTTCTGCATGATTAGCCAGTGTCTTGCCATACAATTCAACAAGTGATACAAGTCCTAGATGTGCTCTAAGTATTGAGCCAGAGAATGCGCATGCACATAATGTGTATTCTAGGCGGGTCAGGTGGTAAACAAATCTCTCACAACTCTCTTTGCTTATGCCACATGAATCCTGTATAATGTTAATTGTGACATGCTCATCTGAGACTTTGATGTCAACTCTTGTATGGAGTAATCACTGGCTTCATGTACCAAGTTGTAAGATGTGCACTTGTTTACTAATGGCCATGCAAGTACAGATGCTCTGTTGAAGTGATTAATGACCTGATGTTGAATCTGCACTCTCTCATGTTTGGTTGTCCCCATCCTATGACTTCACAATCACTATGTGAATTGGTGTACTTGCCATATGTAAACGTACTTACTTCACCCCCTCTGACAAAGCTTTCCATCAGATGCAACTTGACTTCTTGCTCTGACATGTTGTAGGTCAGCGGTACATATGCGGGGTCTCCTATAAGTATTACCATGGTGTAGAACTTGTCTATAAAGTAGTAGCAGCCCCTGCCAGATACGGAATTGTAGATAGCCTCTGTGTCAATTTCTTGGTTCTGCATACCACTCAACAGGCATAATACCACTGTCCAGTGATTGCTCTGGACCTGTCCAGCAGGATGGTCTACCAGGCATGGCCACATACAGAGTCCAACACAGGAACACCTCTTGCATGGACCATATGCGTGTCATCCATCTAGACGCAGATAAATGAATGTTCCATTCATCTGGTACTACAACTGTCATCTCAGCACAATGATATGCATAAGCCATAGCAGACATAGCCACTCTTATAACTATGGGGTTCTCCTGGTCAACTGATACAATATCCATCCAAAGGTGTGTGCATTTCTTGTGCTCTGACCATGTGAGTATGTACTTGTTGGCTGCTTCCACTGCTGCCAAAGCTCTCACCAGCTTAAGTATGCATCCACAGTTCACTGCTCGTCCCTTTATGCCAGTTCCCCAGAGGTGCAATATAGCATAGTACTTTGATCCTTCCGGCAGGGTAGTGCCCTCTGGTGCCACTATATGTGCTTCTAGCTCAAGCTGGACAGGTTCACTAGGTTGAGGATCTGCGAGTGTTTGTTTCTCAGTAACCAGCCAGAGCTATCCCACTTTTGGTAGCTATTGGATGCGGGTTCCACTGGAGACAACATGGGAGAGTTGGGCTGATCTGAATGGTACTCACCATATGCACCAGATAATATTACATGACTGGATCGCAGCAAATGGCTAGCGTACTGCACATCCACTTTCTTGATGATGATGTACCCACACCAACTAATTTGGCCGTGAGGTTGCTCTGTCAATATGAGCCATTCTCTGGCTGTGTCAAATGCAGCGCTATCTCCCCATTGCGTGTTCCACTTGAACCACTCATTTTTAGTGCCATAGCTATCCAAGTCATGCATGAAACAATGCACTTTAATTGTTGAGTGGTAAGTGTTTAAGTGGTAAGTGTTTATAATGTAGTTGACGGCTCGTTTCCTACTGACTGGTGCCCAGCTGAATCCCATCAACCATTTAACTTGCATCCTTTGCATGGCACCCTAGCAAGCTTGTCATTTTCTGTGTTACTGGCTACATTGCTATGCCCCTCACAGTATAAGAACTTCACCATTACATCCCACTCATGTAAGTTATCTAGCACTGTTCTGAACATTGCCCATAGGTCTTCGTTAGCCCTCTGGTCATGCCCATCTTTAGCAGCTCCCCAGAGTACATAAGTGCTGTCAGTAATGATTGCCAAAGTATTTTGCATTGGCAAATCTTCATTGCTACTCTGAGTTAGTATTATACCCATAGCACCTATGACTGCATACAATTCACATCTATTATTAGTAGCCACTCCTCTATCAAATCTGATTTGCGCACCATATCTACTGCTATGTCCAAACCATATGCCAACTCCACCTATTGCATAGGACTACCATTGCTCTTGCATGCACCATCCATAAATACCAGACATACGTCACCTACAGCATCATCCCCAGTGGCACTATCTAAGCTAGGCAAATACCAGACATATGTCACCTACAGCATCATCCCCAGTGGCACTATCTAAGCTAGGCAAAAATATATATGTCTGGCACAACTCAAATTGGCTCATATGTACGTATGTAACTATTATACCACCACATGTCATTCTGCGAGATTTGTTTGTTGCCATTGGAGGCAGTTACAATTGTTAGCAGTCTGAGTGCTGACAAAAGCAATACATTAATTGTATATCAGTGTACCAATACCACTAGAGCTCAGTATTACTCGCAAGATGATTTGAATGTACTCGTTGCTATGGAATATGCACGTGCAGAAGTGGAATTTGGTCTATTAATGCCATCAGTCAACATCAGAGATGTTCCTATCAAATCTGCCATGGGTGCATTTGTATCTAACATCCAACATGAGGCCTCACAATATGAGTTTAGCAGCAATGAGTTTGAGGTGTCATGCAATTCAAGCATATTGCATATATCTATGACAAGTTGTCCACTATGACCCATCAGTATAAGGAGATTGCCTTTCTGGTATCCATTGGTAACCTCAATGCAGCTACCCCCGCTTCATTGCAGGCAAGATGTTGTGCACATAACAACACTGACATGTCAATAAAGCAGACATTCATGCAATATACATATCTGCCTGGCATGTCAGACAAGAAGTCTGTTGAATACAGCTACACTTTGTCACATCAATTTATACCAACTGAGCATATGTATTGCTTAATAGATGCATACAAGATACTCATTGAGTGCAAGGAGATTGTTATTGGCAACTGGAAGATAATAGCTAAGAAGGTATGTTGACTCTAGAGTACATAATTGTGAGTTTGAGTGGATCAGAGCAAATATGGCACCTGATGATTGTGATATTATGCAACTACTGCTACATATCCACACTGAATACACCCATATTAGATGTATGAATGAGTATCTTACCAAGTCATATGCTACTGAGATCCTCAATGCAATCTTACCTATCACTGACATAAAGAACATACCTGAGACTGGTCACATGCTATATCCAAAGGTTGATGGTGAGATGGGCCACATGTTCAACGTTGGTAGCACCTTCTATATCTGTCATAATGATCCATCATGGACAGTTGTGGGATTCATCATGAAGGACAATCTAGCTTTAGTACCTAGCAAGTTACCACTCATGAGAGCCAAGGTTTTGATTGATGGAAGGCTAGTATTCATTGACATAGTATCTGAGATATGCAATAAGCAAACAATTGTATTACCAGAACCAGGGACATAGAAGTTGATATATATGCATTGTACAATGGGGCTATATGTCGTACCTCTATATCAGAACACCTAGGTTCACATACAAAGAAGCTCAGCATGATAGAGTGATTCTTCAATTCCCATCTGATGGGTTGGTAATATGTGAGACAAAGACATCTCTGACATATAGGCAGAAGTCTCCTACCATTGATCTTATAGTGAATAGTGAAGGTAACTTAGTTACTCATAGTCCATCACACAACAATCTCTCAGACAATAGTGAATGATTGGTATACAGCTGGCCTGCCTATCCATTTATGAAGTCAGGCAAGATATATGAATTTGAAGTTACACTTAGTGCCAGTGAACTGCTCATATCCAACCCCAAGTGATGTTATGACAAAGTTCACACTAATCATGGATACATGATGGATGACATCCTTAACATATGCATGTCTGATGACAATGTGGACATAACTCTCAATAAACATGTCACTGCATTCTCGTTCTTGTGTCACGAGTACATGTACAATGTCACAATCAATGCTACTGTTATTTGACATGGGAAGCAGCAGATGGCTCCAGTCACACCAGATATTCAGCAAGATGACATGCGGTATCTTAGCATGTGACCCTGACATCACGATACCCAAGAATGAGAAGTCCTTGTCATGGATAGATATTGGTACCTATGATGTGGCACCAAGACTAACCCTACTCAAACTCATGTTTTCAGGGCATGTCAAACAGGCATTCTTCAAGGGCACAATAGAGAGTCTGGTGTCAGACAAGCCAGTATTTGATTCTATCAAGTCCAGTGGGATACTGTTCATGTACTCATTCTCCATATCACACACATTGATACCATTTACAATACTTGCTCACCAAGGTATCCAACAAGTAGCTATTGGCTACCTATATGTTGGGATTCAATCTAATGGCATGTTAGTAGACATCAAAGGTATATCAATGAAGGTCAACTTATCTTGTAGTGCCAATGTTGCCACAGTATCCTTTCCTAAGTTATTGCCATTCACAGAGTACCTATCAGGAGCTCCAATCTATGATTTGCTAAGATAACACCCATTAGACTTGTCATACCTGACGTATGACACCATAGCCAGTAGCCACTCTAGAATAGTTCATGTTGCTTTGCTGATCACTCGATGTTGTTGGCATGGGATTTGACACAAACCTAGTACCAGTGCTTGTCACAGGACGTGGCATGCGAAATGAACTGGAAGTGTTAGAGTAGCCACTGGTCACATTATGTGGTAATTGCATGGCTGCAGCTTGCATAGGTCCCACTGTGGATACATGGGGTCCTATAGCATTACCAACACTAGTAATGGAAGGAGTGGGACTCAATAGTACTCCAGGTATAGCAGCAGAGTAGGCTGCTGATTTAATATGAGCAGTGGATGAATAATCATAAGCTGCCAATAGCTTCTGCAACATTTCAATCATATCTCGGTGATAGTTCCTCACCTTCTCCAGCAGCTCAACTATCTCAGCATGCCTACTAGTAGCATCCTTACTCAGACTAGCAGTGGTACTCTGAATGTTAGTCAACAGCTGAACTCTATTATCTACTAGTACCATTGGTTGTGGGTTGTATCTGCCCTGATGGCTGCTCATTATACAATACTGACTAACAAATGTAACAAACTCTGATGTGAGCACTGTAATTTAATAAGATATCAATCATTCAAATATTCATTGTATGGTCTTGTTGTTACCCAGCAGCTGCAGATGATACCCACTGTACTTGGCGTACGTGCCTATCTTGCATTCTGTTGTGTTTGTATGTATACTCTCAATCCTGAACATATCAGATACAAGTAATGAAGCTTGCATGACACTAGGCAATATAGACATAGCATCACCTTCAGTTGATGGGAAGTTACCTCTGTCTTGGTACACTGGGAACACATACTTAGTGTGCCTAACAGGTGATCTGCCAAGTATCTTACTATCCAATGTGCTTAGTATGCAAGATGACACTCTAGTAGCTATGTCACTGAATGTTACTATTTGTATAGTGTTGGCATCCTTGGAAGCTGAGGCATACATGACCTTCAGACATAGATCCGCTAAGGTGCTCTCCATCCTGATTTGCAGGGGTATGTTGTAGCTCTTGATTGGATGAACAGCAATCCTCCAGGCAATGCAACATAGCTGCACGATAGTACAGATATGACATCTGGCAACTGCAGCCCCTTCAGCTCTCTGTTTCCACCATTACACACAAATTGTGAAGTTGTAGTTACACTTGGAGGACATGTCAGGTTAGGATTGAGCACATTGTAAGCAAATGCAGCTGCTATAGGAGGTAGATACTTGTCTTCATATGGCTCTTGTCCAATTACTATGACTTTGACCAAGTCCATGAATGGTATTAAATGCAAGTATCATAGTATGTTCTCATGTATCTGTTCAGAGCAGTATGCATTGATGAAGTCTACTTACTCATTAACAGCTTCTTTATTGCATCTGAATACACCATACTTGCGCATGTGCCAGAGTGAAGTTTTTAACACATGGAGTTCAATGGTCATGTGTGGGTCAAATCATTGGGTAAGCTCAGGCTTAACAAATGGAGGAGCTTGAATACTACTAACAGCACCAGATCCACCCTTCTTGGAGGACATGCCATACTTCTGAGCAGCTCCCAGATTAATGCTACACATAATCTTGCATCTTGCTCATCAAGGCACTATCCTCAACAAGTGCACCTTCAACAATGGAAGAGTTGCTCTTGAGATTACTGATTGGTTGAGGGGCAATGCGAGTGGTACCTGCCAATTGGAACCTAAGCAGATTGAATGCCACTTTAACCAGTGCATTCTCCTGAGGGTTGTTAAACTCAGAACCATGACTACACTTGATCTGCAAGTACGTGTCTCCAATGACATGAGTACCAACAGTCTTCAACAAGGTAGTGATATTAATGGTTGTCTTCTGGCCAGTGGCATCCTGCACAATAACACCAATCTTCTTGAAGTCAGAGTTGCATGTCTACCATATATATCCATGCTGACAATTCTCGAACTGCTTCTTGTCAACAGGTAACTTATGGGCAAGTGGATGAAATCATGTACTAGTCCTCTTTGACTCCCATGTTAAGATAGTCATCTCCATAAATATTACTGTCCTTACCATTGCAGTTGAACTTAGCCTTGGAGTGAGTGTCTGGAGTACCTACATTGGCATGATACTTGATAATGACGTTCTTGACTAGGATACCTTTGTACATGGAATAGTCCAGAAGAAGTGTACCAGCTTGGTGCCCAGTAGCATGACAGCTTCTTATTATTGCTGGCATCATGAATAGACCACCACTGTGACCAGGTATACACAGAGTAGCACAGTGATGGATAGTACACCACCAACAGTTCCACAGGTACTACTCATAGTACAGATGACATGACTGAGTACAGTGCCTTTATTGAATTTGCTATCAAGAGTGCTGAGAGTAAGTATGACCAGATCAGTAACATTGAGGCTTTGATTTAGGACATCAACATTAGTGGCACTAGCTTCATGATTGGTGGTAATACATCAGCATTCACTGCAACTTATCATACTTCAACACCATCAACTTGTGGTGGTAGGTCACGCAATCCATCCAGTGACAGCAAATTGAGCTTGGCTAGTGCTGAGTTGAATGAGAGAGCAGCTGCTAGAATGAGTGGTTGTAGTTCAGCACCACCTCCTACCATTGTAACTATCCAGGCCTCCACCTGTATATAGAACTGGTGATACACATGCAAGTACACCTGGTGGATACAGTGCTGTAGACAATAATGCTAGCCCATGCATTATGTCAACTGGCAGGGCAGTAATTGGTAGACCACCTCCATCTAGATCAGTCAGCATGATGCCAATGGATGATAGGATGAAGTGAAGTGCATGTATGTGTGTAATGGCTGCTGATGTGGTTTTAAAACACAGTGGTTCTCACTGATCACTACATGTATGTGCTCGCAGATACTCTTCATGTCATGTGCTAGCTGATCATATTCACATACATACACTGATGAATGGATGAATTTGGAGTAACTGAAGTGCCAGGTTGTTCTTGCTATCTTGTCATGCATCAGCCTTAGTTGACATGAGTGAGCTATCTGAGGTGTAGCTGTCCTACCAACTGTCATATGTATACCACCAATGTTTACTAATACTCTGTTGACATCAGCTAGATCATACATGTAACCACAACCTACCTGCATAGCATGCTGCTTTGCCATATACTCAAACTCTACTGGTATATGCAATAGTGACATGGCATATGTGAGTGGTATGCCCTTGTTGATGATGTAGTTGTGTATGTCATTGTTGGATAGCAGATTGTGAATGGGGCCTCTGTAGTACACTCTGTGTATTGAGCCACAATTCATTTTTATGATGACATTGAGTATAGATGGCATGTCATAGCCAGTGAGGTCAGTCCAACTTGAGTACCTCTTGCCAGATGGTATAATGAGTGCTGGATCACAGAACAGGTATGTAGCATCCAATTCATCAAACAATCTGGTGCAACTGTAATCTACCACTGCCTGCATCTATAATCAGCCTACCTCCCATCAGTGATTTGGCCTACTTGTACACTTCACATCATACTGCATGAGTATATGCTGTCACTCTATGATCTAGTGCGAGGTCCACATTAGCAGTACTGGCTAGTGATAACACAATGTCACTTACTATGCCATACTTGTTAGCAACCACCTTATTGTACCTGCACCTGAAGTTACCAATAGTGAACTTCTTCCTAGCATATGTAATGAAATACTCATATATCTCACCAACATGCATGAATGGTAGTGCATTCCACTTCAAGTCCATGTCTACACCATCTGGCTTATGTGACCTCTGATCTGGTACTAGTTGTGTTGTATTCACTATCAAGTCAACAGTTGGATCCATGATGTACTGACTTCAATAACAATAATGCCATCACGTGGTATAGCAGGGTGCTCATCATGGTCAATGCATTGCTCATATGTATCATAGAACATGCATATGATGAGATGGTTAGTGTACTCAAGTGCAGCTATGTCACTGTGTGCTGATCATGATATAGGCATGACATGAGTGATACTGCCTTATGTGTATGACATGATATCAATGATACTACTGCACCATTAGGTAACTGTTCAAAAGACATAGCAGGGCACTCCCCTTGATGTCTACTATCTGACTCTTAGCCTCCCATCCATATACAGGCCAATTTGGCATAGTGCAACAGTAGTACCAGAATGAACCCACATCAAACACCACTACTTGTTCACCATCAGTTTTGTATTGATACTCATGGTCTGTCTCAGGGTGCATGAATATATCTATTACTGGATTAGTACTCTGATGCAGTCTCATACTGTAGTCCTTCGCGAGTGTAGTGCTCATTGTGATCATGTGGCCCTATGGAGTGTGAATGATGCTAAGTAGTTCCAGTATATCACTGCTTGATGTAACCATAGTGTGATCTGTCCACTCCAAGTCAGCAGTGTATGTCATGTCAGGCATGTACAGGCTGAACGTAGCAATCCACTTTTCATAACTAATGCACTTGGTATTCACTGCAACTTTATATCCATTCAGCAACATGATTGGGTGTATGCTTGGGGTGTATGGTTCATCAATGTGTGAGATATATTCAGTAGAGTGCATACATATGTGTCGCAGTAGTGGTCTTGAAGCTCAGTTCATGCTGCCCTCTGACTCTACATTGTATCTGTGTGTTTCTGTTGCGAATCCGTCTTATGGTGGAGCGGATTTTGGCACAGCTCTTATATACCTGCAGAAAGAGGGTCTTGAGCTGTGTTCGGTTTTGAATGTTTTGTTTGCCTTCCAAATCAAACATGAGATACGCAA
Organism: Chytriomyces sp. MP71; assembly: GCA_025201725.1. Taxonomy (NCBI): domain Eukaryota; kingdom Fungi; phylum Chytridiomycota; class Chytridiomycetes; order Chytridiales; family Chytriomycetaceae; genus Chytriomyces; species Chytriomyces sp. MP71. The sequence goes on along the minus strand of MU614539.1, from coordinate 53,164 downwards.
TAAAGCCAAAACATAAGTCCAAAATGTTCATATATTCATTTACAAATAGAAACATTAATAAAATGAGAATTTGTGTGACTAAGTTGTACATCCTTT
>MU614539.1:0-51813 GCA_025201725.1 Chytriomyces sp. MP71 | reverse complement strand
TTCCTATGGCGGCGAATGGCAACAAAATTGGGATAAAAAGGGTGCGCTAGGCGCAAAATACAGACAACATTGACAACTCGCTTAAAGCTTTATTACTCTTACTGGTGAAAAACCGACAGTTTCAATTAGTGTCTCTGGTGACATTTGGTAAGTATACTGTCTCAGTACCAGCTGTGATTGGTGCTACTATGTCATCATAGAGGTTAACTGACAGTTATGCACAAAGTGATACCTTGCTCTCCAGTGATGTAGTAGAACACTGTGAGACAGCACATGCATATTGTAGTAAATAGCATACACCAGCATTCTCAATGGGTACTGTTCAGTAATAGGTGTTAGGTACCAGTGTCACTTGTTCTACGTCAACAGCTTCATATGATAGTGTGTAGAGAAGCATGTCCTGCTGCCTGCTGAGATACTCACAGCAATTCATGCCCTCACTGCAATTAAATACTACTGTCTGACCTGCCTCATCAGCATCCATACTTGTATCCACATACATAGCAATGATAGGCTTAGCACATAGATCGCAGGATGTAGACTGGCTATATCACACCATGTCATAGTTAACTGGTTGTGTCACAACTGGTTGATGTGTGTTGATGTAGATGTTGTTGTACTTGTTTATCCACTTTTGTATTCATGGGTGTTTGGACTTGGTTGTTTTTGCTTCAGAGGTGGAATTGTCACTTATTGTTTTGGGATCATTGGAAACTTGTTTTGAATTGACTGACATGTGTGGCTTTATTATCTCCTTTGTTACAGTTGGATATTGCAAGGTTTGTTTAGTTGTGTTCCTTGGTGAAGTGTTTTGACTGTTTTGCAAGTGTGATACAATAGAACTGTTTCACTCCAATACAACACCAAAGATTTACAAGCACAGTTTATACTAGGTGCTTTCTACAGCTATTTATTACAGTAGATATGCACACACATAGCAAACACTTGACAAAACACATATTCAACAGCAGACTACTACTACCTGTTCACAACACTATGCATACATGTACTGAACCAGGAACACCACTGAGTGACCAGACATACTATGAATCATTGCTTAAGACACCTAGATGTCACTAGGCAGACAAGGCACATAGTTCATACTACCAAGCATGGCCTCCAGCACAACATGCATATCATTACATCAGTCTGCAACATCAGCTTTGCTTGTATTCTATGTAGTAGTAGTCATATTGATGCAATCACAGCTTCTATCCCACCTGTCCCATCTACCATCCCTCCCACAGCACTCTGACACTCTGCCGTTCAATGCAGGTCCCAATATGATTCAACTCAGCCTTCAGCAATTCCCCTGCTCATCCATGTATACCCACTATCATCCACATAACACAGTGTCAGCTTACATCAACTGATTGTACAACACCATGCCACACTATCACTCATCCATCCACACATTGCTATAAGGAGTACAAAGTATAGCAGGCCAACAGCCCAACACTCTCTGTGTAATAAAGAATATCATTAATAAGCTTGTAGTGAGAGAGTGTAATGCATAGCTCCTTGGGGATTGGTAATGATGAATCACCTAAGGAGGGCTTGATGAACTGGTAGAATGGGTCATGTGGTTGTTGAGCATTGATGTCAGTGAGGAGGTTTGACTTGAGTCCTATAAGGTTGTTGACCTGATGGCTGGGAAAGTCCGCACTCATAGCCTTGTCCATGAGATAGGTGTGGCAAGAGAGAGTGTTGGTAATGGTATTCCACTTGCCAGGCATCTACTGGATTTTGAAATCATTGGAGAGATGCATGGCAAGCCATCATTGATGAAGTGGATTGAGGCTGGGTTGATCAGGATGTGTTTAAGGGAATGATGATCTGAGGAGCATAAGATGTCAGAACCTATGAGATAGTGGTGGACGTGTTCCATTCCAATGCTTCACTAAGACCAAGAAGTTCACCCATGTATGGATGATAGGCTGATTCTACCTGGTTGCATTTGTGGGAGAAGAAGGAGACAGGTTGAAGGTGTCCATTGGCATCATAGTGAGAGATGTAACCAATCACTGTCTTGGACCAGTCACTGAAGAGATGGACCAGTTTGGTAGGGTTGAACATAGCCAGGGTTTTTGGTGTAGCAAGAGCAGACATGGCCAAATTGAAGATGGAGATTTTGTTGTCTCCAAAGGGCTTGAAGGGTTTGGTGTCAGATTTAATGCCAGCACCTTTGAGGAGATCAGAAAGCAGAGTGATGAGATGGGCTTGCTTCAGGATGAAGCAGTGTAACATGTTAGCAAGACTGATGAAAGAGCAGAGGTCAGTCCAGGATGCAGGGTGTGAAGTTCGTGCTCTGTGAGGCATTGGAAGACCTTGTGCAGATCTGAAGGTGTTCTTCCATAGTGGCACTGAAGATGAGCAGTTTGTTGACATAGACTGTGAAAAAGTCATCAATGTAGTCAGCAAAATAAATGTTCATGGTGGCTTGGAATGCAGCAAGAGTGTTGGACAAGCCCATAGGCAGTACTTGCCATTCATAGTGGCAGTATTTTGTGTAGAAGGCCATTATAAAGATGGCCAAGTCTTGAACACAAAAAGTTTGATGGAAGCCTGAAGTGAGGTCAACCTTGGTGAAGTATTTGGCTGAGCAGAGGCAATCTAAACTTTTGTTAATATTCAGGAGCACAGTGGAGTTCTTGATGGTTTGAGAATTGAGCATGTGGCAATCAAACACAAGGCAGAGTTTGCCATTTTGGCAGATGAAGAAACCTGGAGCACTGTGTGGCAAAATGGAAGGGCAAATATGGCCTTGCTTAATGAGAAGGTCCAGTTTTTTGTTTAGAACAGCAAGTTCCATAACAGACATAGTATAAATGGGCCAAACTGGGGGAAGCTGGGAATTTTTGTGTATCTTGATGTCATGATCTGTGGGAAGAAAAGGAGGAAGCCTAGGAATTCCTGAAATGGGAGTGGATACTTATCCATGATAGACTAGATGGATGGAGGAAGTGAGGCACAAACAGCTGAGTCCTTTTTGTTGGAGCATGTGATGTTACAATTTTTGGCATCTTGACCTTTAATGGTGCCAAGATAGTTTATGTCAGTTATATGACAAACATGACAGTACCAGAGCTGGGTAGTGATGCTGGGTGCACGAACAATGCTTGTTGAGCAAAATATGGGTGATGATTGGAACAATATGACTATCAAGGGGCAAGGCTGCATCGGAAGGTGAGGGCCAAAATCCAGAAGAGAGCTGTGGAGATTTGGCTGAAGTACTTGACTGGAAATTGTCAGAAGATTTTGTGGACTTGGTTTCTTTGGTCAGTGAGGTACCAAGTGGAGACTTGTCTGAGCAGTGCCCCTTGCGATGCTGAAAATACACTTTTGAGGCCCACTTAATATCAAGGTTTACCTATCAAACCAATGCTTGCTGATAATGGTGTTGTAAGTGAGATCCATGGCCACAAGAGGCCATTGAATGCTATAATTTTGGATGCAAATGTGGACAGGCTGAACCATGAGAGTGGCTGCTGGAGCAGATATTGAGGGATTGGGAATTTTGCGAGATGCTGACAAGCTTGGCTGCAAATTTTTGATCAATGTAGCTGGGCATGGCACCTCTATCCAGAAAAATGCAAGCACATTTTCCTTGGATCATATTTCTTGTAGATTTCCTTCTCTTCTGCTGAGGGTGTGGTAAATGAGGATTGGCCATTGATGTTGCTGAGTTCCATTCTAGTGGGGCCATTAGTGGCTGGCTGAGGCTGTTGCATTTTCTGTGGTTGCTGGTGTTGATAAGTCTTTCACTCAAACTGACCATATTGATTGCACTTTTGCTGAGGATTCCCACAAAAGGACTGCAGGGTACTAATGGAGGCACGCTTGTTGGCATTGAATGTGAGATCATCCAATTGTTTGGCATGTTGCATGAGAGAGGCCAATGTGCCTTCATCCTCAAGAGTAGCAACGTCTGAATTGCTGCTGAGGTGGTCCTTGAGGCTGCAAACAAAAATGGCCTTCTTGAAACATTTGGGCTGGTAGAGTTCTTCTGCTTTGAATGCATTGAAGATGTTGGTTATCTGTGAGGAGTACGTAGCCATCTTGCCCTTTTGCTATAGAGAAATGAGAGACTCAAGTGCTTGTTTGAAGGTTAGCTTGGAGAGTCACAAACCCAATCCTTGAAGTTGGCGAAGGTAGCATTCTGGTACTGCTGTTCTGGGATATTAGACCAGAGGGTGAGGGCATTTTTGCAGAGTCCAGTAATGGCAAGGGTGACAATAGTAGGGCGATTGACAAAGGTGGAGTTTCATCATCATTTGGTAGTCTCCAAGGCTGGCCATGGTCTTAAGCTGCTCAAAATACTGCTGTACAATATTTTGGCCTTCATGGCCAGTCTTGTAGCATAAAGAGCCATCAAATTTAGGTGTCTTGGTATTGCTATGTTTTCCAAGACAATAGTGTGGGCATGGTAGAGTGACGTGGAGTGCTCTGTTCTCCATAAAGGCTACAGCATGCCGGACAGAAGTTGGTTTGTCAGTTCTTGGATGCATCTGAATTGCATGAAGGAGCTGGTGTTTTCTACTGGAGGAAACGTAAAACCAGGCTGGTTAGGTTGTATTGGCTGCCCTGGAGCCTGCTGTTGAAGAGTCTCAACTTGCTGGTTGATAACAGGCTTAGTGCTGATGTATGAAGTCTCAGAGAAACCATCATTTGAATGTCAAGTTCTCAGGACTGCATCAAACCTATTTAAAATCCTTCACCCAAGGTGTCTTCAATGCTGTTTGAAGGAGGTTGCTAGTCCCAGTTGGGTCACCAGGTGCATATACCCTGTGGAAACAAAGTGCATGCATGGCTCCTAACTTGCATTCCTGGGGATTCTGCAATGTAAGCAGGGTAATCCCACAGAAAATGCGCCATGAATTTGTGCAGGCTGGAGGGCATACTTTCCAGCTTTTTTTATACACTTGTTGTGGAAGTACTAAGTAAATAATATTTAATTCTCAGGTTGTTTTTTGAACATTGAGTACACGTGATTTACTTTGAGATAGATACAATACCAGTAGCCTGCGTCAGCAATGTTATTTGAAATGGCAATTTGCGTTGCACCTGTCTTCATTTATGATCACAAGAGCTTTACAACATGATATTTAAGAGGATCATAACCCTGATGGTGTAAGCAGTGCAGGGCATGTTGCCGCATTTGGGATAGAGGACTTACCAGGAGTTTGAGGATGTGACAGTGCTCCTATTATGATCCCAAAGATGTATGAAGCAGTTCTCAATAAGAGGACAACCAAGTTTGTGGGAACAACGAGCAAGATGCAAAGTACAGTAAACCAAGTCACCTGTGAGGTGAGTTCCTGCGTGGGCAAATTTGGTGGAAAGGGTTTGTCATTGCCTTGAACTAATATTGAACTGGGGACTGGAGATTGGAATAGGAGAAGTAGCTCAACCAGGCTGGACGCGCATTAGCAAGAAGCTGGGCTCAATTCAATACCTTTTGATCCACTTCACATTGTTTATTGGTTTTTTCCACGCAGCAATTCGTAATCAAGAATTTGTTCCCTGTTTCTGTCAGTCCATTTTCTTTCCATTTGGGGCGACAAACCCACCAAGCGAAGGCACCAACCCCGCCACTGCCACCATCCCCAAGCTCGGCACAAACCGCATCTTCCTCCTCCATGCCCTCCGCCTCGTCATACTTCCTAAACCAGCCACAGCCCTCCCGCTTGTCCACGTGTGGTCGCAATACTGCCATCCTTCTTTCGCATCTACCTCCTCGGTCCACTCGAAATCGAGCGTCCATTCGGGGTCCATCCAGTCCCACGCACCAGCGACGGGGTCCGAGGCGGGCAAGACGAACAAGTCTTTGTGAGCGTGCGAGCGCACGCCGCTGGCATCGGACCAGGGAGCGCGCTCAGACGCGAGGAGGTGTGGAATCCAGCCCAATCCTACCACGGAGTTGTAAAAGAGGATGGCGCCAAGAAAGGTTCACTCACCGGCCCACCAGCGTTGGTTCTCCCATATCGTGATTTGGACGACGGTCCCGCCGGGCGCGATGGCCGCGGCTTGGATGCCTTCTCGGAGTACGTGCATCTTGTTTGTGAGCATGAGGACAAGTGCGGGGGCTAAGGTCGCGAATGTTGCGCGGACGAGAGGCGTGTTGGCGGAAAACGCGAGAATGACGGCGCCGATTGCCATCCATTGGAAGGGAATCCAATAAATGAAAGAAAGACTGGCGAGGGTGGAGATGAGGAGAATTTGAATGGTGCGGAGGGGGTTTTCGTCGCAGAATAGTGACGCAAAGCGAAGACCGTGTTCGATGGCGTCAAAGACTTTGACAAACATGCCCATTTGATTTTGGAGGAATTGCACGTTTCGAATGTAGGTGGGTGTCTGAGACAGGGAAAGTTGCAACGTAGGAGGTGAGGATGCTTGTGGAGTGCAAGCATTGTTTCGCATGGAGTGCTCGTATTTTGCACGTTCCAAGTAATTGAATGCAATCAAGAACATAACGAGGGCAAGAGGTAAGACAGCGAGAAGCATGGGGTAGCAGCCTGACAATCTGTTATGTCATGTGGATTTTCGACGCGACGATTGTGACTCACAAAATGCTAAGCAAACGAGCAGTGCCAGCGTCGATTTCGCGTTATCCGTCCATGAAAGCAAGGCGTTTACTGCTTCGATGGCATCAACAACGGGAGTCAGACGCGTAATAAATCCAACTGTATTCTTTGGGGTTGTGTACATGAGGTCAAGAGGCGGGTTTGCCTCTTTTCGCGCCTTTTCAATACTAAGCGATGCGATGACTGTCTGTGCAGCAATTTCCTCGGCCAGTGACGGTACCATTGGTTTGGCAAAGGCCTTGTTTTGGGTTTCCGGCACAAGTGCGGCGATCGGTGGCGCTAAGCTGGATGCCGACACCGACGCGGAGCCAGCGACGACGGTTGCGTCTGACGCGGTGCGCGAACGAGGCGCGGGTCGCACAGACAAACAGGTTAAAGCCGATGCAGGCGCCAGACACGAGCGATGCGCGTTGAACCCGCACTGGCGGCAGCGGTATCCCTGGCGCACAATCCCCCACAGGAAACCGGCGCACACATCGCACGATGCTGGAGCAGAGTACGTGTGCTCCGCAAAAGCGTGCCTGGTCTCATCGTAGCCTGCCTCGGTTGCAGCTTCCGACGGTAGAACGCGAGGTGGCGTCGAGACTCCCATCCTCTCCTCTGGTTTTAGTTGACACTGTTGCAGCGGATGTGCTTGGTTTCAACGCTTCTTCCTTCGGTCAAGGAACTTGGAAAAACCAAACAGTTCCGCCACTTGATCACATGGTACTTCTGTTGAGAGAGAGAAAGAAGAGCCAATGTAGTAATAAGAAAGAGGAGGAAAACGATGTGTTCGAGATGCTGGCTTTTTTGCGTCAGCGCGAGATTACGCCAACGACGACGCACACCAGACCCGGAGAGCATCCTCTTCTGTGGACCATCAAAAGAGTAGGTCCTCTTGGCCGTAGTCTCTCCCTGTCTCGCTCTCCCTGTCTCGCTTTCCCTGTCTCACTCTCCAGGCTTTCGACCAGGGATATCCGTATGCGCTTCACCATGCAAACACGACAAACCTACTTGGATTTTCAGTTCAGTCCGATAAAATTACGTTCTGGTTCGTTTAGCATGAATCCAAGAAATGTGAGATTATACAAGTAAGCAAACGTTCAAAAGGGCAGACGATAACCTATTCTGTAACTTATTCTGTTCATACCGACTGTCAAGGGGGCTGCGCTCTAGCTTTCAATGCGAATACTTTGGCAAGAAAGCCATTCTTGACTAGTAAAATCGAAATTGATACCCTGGTTGTGATCGGTGTGGCTTAATATTCAAGTCTTTACCGCTAACACTGCCATTCCACTAAGTTCAATAATGACATCAGTTGAATGGAAGACTGAGGCGACACTGCTCAATTGATAATGAGTGAAATCGAAGGAAAACGATAAGAAAGGAAAAAATTTGAACCTGTTGTCAATTTTCAAAGTATGAGATGCTTCAAAGCTACAGGGTTCATCAGACATTCACTGACACGTGAAAGGAATTATACAGTATTAGTCTGAGCTATTTTATTTGCATCACCATTGTTTTGATAGGATAAAAAATGACCCCCACAGTTGCAGACACGAAGCGGAAACGGAGGCCTGTTCCGTTCCTCGCCGCAAACTCCAGTGAATCAGACGGCCAGTTTGACGACGAAGAAGAAGACGTTGAAAACGCAGTTTTCCTGAAACCAATCAACTCCCTTCTGGATACAGGGGATCGCATTCTCGCAAAGTCTGACAGGTTTTTCGTGACCCGCAAGTCTCTTCAAAAGTGCTTTCTGTTACAAAATGGTTCTTTGATCTTGGTGCGTTCGCGCCCTCAAACACCAGAAAAACCACGTGCACCAATTGAACCCAAATAAAACAGGAAATTACGCGGAACCCTTCGAAATGAGTCCCCTCCACGAGCTTCTGATTGACGGCTTCGATCTGGATCAGGTCTGGGAGCAGATGCAGCTGCGCAACAAACCCATGCTCAAGCATCTCAACGCGATGGCGACTGCCGTGATTTCGTGAGGGGATTTGGAGGGTGAAGATGATTTGGAGGAGGAGGAGGGCGATGGGGAGGATTTGGAGGAGAGTTACAACGAAGGGCTGGATAGACGAGATGAGGGAGGTAAAGCATTAATGGAAGAGGAGAATGAAGAGGATGAAAATATTGAAATGATTTCGACATTGACGGTGACTCTGATGTGGAGGATTTGGAGGATGACGAAGTAATTGGATGGAGACGATGTGAAGGATGAGCTCCAACCATCGGACAACGATTATTGAGGCTTCAATGAGAACGCAGACAACGAACAGAGGGACGATGGAGAAGGGGAGCGACGCGACTTTGGTAACGGTCGGACAACAGACCTCGATGACGACTTTTTCTCCCTTCACGAGATGGAAAAGTTTGCGGAGCGGGGAGAGGCGAGGGATATTGGCTGGGTCAAGGCGATGACGAGGAAGAAGACGCATGGAATCTTGGGACGCTTACGTGCCATACTACTGATGGCTTGGTGGTGCTGACCTTCATTTCGGTTTGAGGGCTGCTTTCCATGGATCCATACGAGATAAATGGGGGCAATGATGAGGATGATTTGAACGCACACTGTATGCAGGCTTCAATGAATTTGTTTGTCATACTCAGCCGCAAAAAGTTTTTTTTCAACAATGCCGTGGATGAACATAAGTTCTCAAAAGACAGACTAGGCTCCGCAATCGTTTCCTAAAGGCCCTTGTGAACTGACAATGTAGAGCCCACAGAATGGTGTTTGAAAAGTTCAAACCTCTTTGACCTCGATGACACTGACAACTTCACCCCAAATACCCCCCCGGCCCAAATTTGAGTTAGAGCAGCGGAACTAGTCGACCAAATTACATATTTGGAAGCCAAAGCTGTTGCTGAAAAATTATGGACTCTCAAAGGAGAGGTCTCTGGCAAAGCTCGGCTGGCCAATTTGCTCCTGGAGGAGGGCCTCAAAATTGAGCATGCATTGCGACCCACACCCATTGTGACAGAGGAGATGTCCAAGACATTGGAGGACCTGATCAAGGGGTGTATCGCAGAGGAGCTCTATGACAACATTGTGCGCATGGCGGAGAAGAAATTTGACCCAAAACGGTGCAACCTGATTGATGGTAGTTGGGTATAATGAAGCTCCTGCACCTGCAGCTGTGAAGTGTTCATCTTGTCTAGCTGTTCATCGCAAAGATTATTGGTGCATCAATTCTCAAAGCTGTGTTCAGTAGAGTATAACCTCTGCTGCCTGGCATGTTCAGGTATGAGCCGTATACTCACGCTTGCCTCAAGGACAGTAGCTAGTAAGTTTGGAATAACTCCTCCTTTCCCAGTTCGATTTAAGGATGTTGAAAAGGTACAAGACCATTTATCCACATTGTTTATCAAAGAACTAGTAGTAGTAAGGAATCCCTACCAGCAACATAAGCTCTAATCACTGTATTTCAATCCACGCAGTCGTGAAACTGTGACAGACCAAATCCGCGCACCTCCCCTGACCAAAATCAGGTTTGGGTTGTGAGGGTAAACATGGTACCAAACAGGCGTACTCCTCGGAATACCAAGGAGTGCAATATGCATTCAAAGATTCGATGATCGCATCCACCCCCTCTCCCTCAGCCCCACCAGCCCAGGGTGCATCAGCAGCAGCCACAACCGCAACCTGCACCTGCAAAGAACAAGCCCTGGGGCAAGCAGCCCAGGATGTCATATGTGGTGGCAACAGTGGCCAATAAGGCTGCCATTGCCAACTGGATCATTGGAATCTGCAACAGGGATGTGGCCCCACAGTTGCAGCATGAGCCTGTGACATACAAGAGTCTGTATGTGAACTCATACTTTGTCAACCATGGCGCATTCCGCGCCAACCCCTACAGTGGCCTCAAGCAGTACCTCTATGGAAAGGGGGTACCGCAAACTATTCGGGAGGTCAGTTTTGTGGGGAAGGGATGGACACTGGCAGAGGTGTTTATTGCAGAGAAGGATGGGTGCAAGTGGTAAAAGTTCTCTGACAGCACAAGCTCTTGTGCAAGGAGAATATGATGTGAGCCCCTGCCACAAGCCCCATCAATCTCTGCCAGTTCATCACCAGGCATGGCAAGCTGCTCCTTAAGGCAAAGCAGGAGTCAGTTTGAGTGATGGCAGAAATTGCTAAGTCAAACTGCTCCCCTTTTATGGTGACACAGATTGAGTATTATGCTAAATTGCATCTCTCAGGACTCCCAGTCAAGTTCCAGTTCCCTAATTCGGTGACAGAGGCTAATTTTGAGCAACGGCAACATGCAGAGACTGCAAGACACAACAAGGAGCATGCAGCATGTGTGGAGTGGGAGTGACAATGCATGGAGGAGCTTGCTGCATTGCCAGATGACCCAAACCAGCAGCCATTCCAATATGTGGAAAGGCAGTCAGGCCAGGTAAGACCACTAAGGCTCCCAAACCTGTCCAAAACAGGTACACAGCCTCAAGTACCCTGAGGCTCTTTGATGAACTCAAGCCAAAGGCTAGCACCATGTTGCAGGGTATTGCTACTGTCTTTGGTCCTGTGCTACCACCAGACTTTGAGGCCACAGGAGGAGCCTCCCAGGAGTCACTCATCAGTGCAACTCAACTCTCTGGGGACTCTTCCCAAGGATCAGTTGTTGACCCCATGCCTGGGGCTGTGGGGCTTTAATGATTAAGTTTTTTTGTTTTTGCTTCCTGAATATTAACAAAACCCTCAGTGGAAAAACTCATAATATAGATACTCTCATAAGTACAACCTCATGTGATGCAGTGGGGCTAGCAGAATGCAACATATCCAAAAATGCGACATGTCCCATAAAAGGAGTGGTGGTGGATTCTATGACAATAGTAGAGCAAGGTTACCTAGCTGCAGGAGATGGGGTGTTGGTCGCAAAGATCAAAGATGAGGGGAATAGTGGAATATGTACACTATTGAGGAACATAGCAAAGGTCAATGAGTCAGCCTGCTGGTTGGGAACTTGGTGGTGGTGGGAGCCTCTGGCACCATGATTGGAGGCCCAACATTTGGAAGAGTTTAAGCAGGACATGGTGATGGTTGCGTACCTGGCACCACAATTGGGGGCCCAACATTTGCCTGCATTCAACACCTGCCAGGCATGTGTGGATGCAGCTGTGGATGGAAGAAATGAAGAGGGCAATTGGAGCCAACACAGGGGAAGTCCATGTCCCCACAGGAGAAGCCACACAGATTGCCTCCTTACAAAAGTGCAGCAATCATGCTAATTGTGGAATGGACCCTGCAAAACTGGATAACTATGCTGAACACTATAGGAGCCCATCCAACAGGAAGGACAAGCCTACTTCTTGCCCTGATGGATCCCCAGCACCCCCTGGTGCCTCTTGACAGCCCATTTGCATATGAATGTGCAAATGGGCTGACATATACAAGCTGATGTTGGACACACAACAGATAATGCTGCTTGAGAGGATGGAGTTCATGGGGAACTGCTGAGGTATGCCAAAGACCTTAATGAGGCTGTGGGTATACTCAGGCAGCTCTGTGTCATCCTGCTCAGAGTGCACTCCACACCCCCTAGTTGGAATGTGGCCAATGTTGCACTGGTCTGGAAGCAGAAGGGGGATATTTAGAACATTGTGGACTACCACCCCATTTCTCTTGTTTCCTGCTTATGCATGTTCTTTGAAGGGCTGCTTTGGCTGCAACTGTTGAATATTCTCAACAGGAGTTTGGACATTGTTTTGGCCCAACCAGTCTACTGCTGATCAGGTCATGAACCTACATGAGTTGATGCTTCAACATGAGGACCATGCCACTGTTCTCATGGATGTGCAAGCTGTGTATGACTGCACCAACTAAGAGTTGGTGTCATCAGATTTGGCTGACATTGTGCTGGCTATTAAAAATACAGAAGAGGTCTCTATCATGAGAGAGTTACTAATTCCCCTCCTGAGGTCCCTATTTGACTGCAACACAGCACAGCTGTTGGTGATGGGGTCTAGTTCACATCTCATAATAGTGCCAAGGGGTTTACTCCAAAAAACTGTGAAAGCACCTGCATTCTTCAATGTTAGCATCAACAGGTTACCAAAGGACCTAAGGCAAAGGTTCTTGGACATTGCCTACAGGGTGGGCCCTGCCATTCACATCAACTCTCTGTTGTTTGCAGAAGACACATACCTCATCAGCATCTACCAGTGTATGCAGGAATTGCTGGATGCAAGTTGGGAATGGAGGTAAAGGCTTCACCTGGGTACCACACAAGACCAAGGTTTTGTTGGGACCTAAGGCTAGGTAGGGACCAGGGGTTCACTTAGGGAGGAAAACAGCTAGAGGTGGTCCATTATGCAAAGTATCTGGCCATGTTCATGTCTGGCAAGGGAGTGGAAATGGACAAGTCTCTTGTCTCTCTTGGGGTGCATGAGAATAGCTGAGTGTACCCTCAGCTTCCTTTGCTTGCATAGGTTCAATGGGTATGGGTTTCGGCCTTTAGAGTCTTTGAGACTTTACCTCATCTTTGTTCACTCACAGATGGAGTATGGTTGGGCTCTGCGCCCACTCACCACCAGGGAGGCTGATTTGGCACAGAAACTGCAAAACAAGAGCCTATGCACAGTGTTCAGTGCCTTCAACAGCACCTCAGCAGTAACTCTGCATGTGGTAGGGTCAGTAATGTCTGTGTTGCAGCATTCAACACTGTTGAATGCATCCTACCTCACCTGACTACATTACTCTACTGACTCCAGGAATCTTGCAGTGATCATGTGTTGCACTCCAGTGCTCTCAGGGGGAGCAGTTACCCAAAGGCTCCTTGATTCAAGCCTCCTTGAAGAACAAGCTCTGGCAGTCAGAGCTCCTGTGTATGATGCTGTCCCACACCCATTAGTACCCCCAGTCAACTGCATGCCTGTTGTGGGATATGTGTTTGAGCTCTGAGGATACAGGGGGCACCCTTGATGTGAACAAGACCTCATGATTAATATTAATCCAGTTAGTAACTACTACTTCTATGAACAGTTATCAAGAAGAATTTGAATCAAGTCCAGGGTGGTGCAGTTGAAAACAGGGGATCATGAGATGGTCATGAGATGGTGTTAGGACCAAGTCGTGGGGATTAAATAAGGTGAGACAAAACTCAACCTTAACTGGATTGGGTCTTGGAAAGGGTTTTCTTGCTTGTCAGAAAGCTGGGACAAGGGTTTGAAGGTTTGGAATGGAATAAAATTGTAACACTGACTGTATTGAACTGAAGAGAAACAAAAGGAAAGGAAGTCAGCTTAAATAGCAGACTAATGAAAAAAGGAAATGAAAACAAAATGAGAAAATAAAGAGATTCCAAAGATATGTAGTTCTGGAAATAGGTCTTAGGAGATGTGACCATTCTGGAAATCAATCCTGATCACCCTATCAGGTGCAAAGCAATTAGAAACGAAACTGAACAAATTCTGTGTCATCACTTATTAGCCAAAGAAGCGCAGCAAGGTTCACAGGATTAAAATGAAAGTTGCGGCAAGACTTGGCAAAATGTCAGGACTTGGCGGAGTTTGATTAAATGTGTGAATTCGATTGAAAGGTGTGCCAATCATTCCATCACCCGCGAAAGTCCGAAATTGTCTCATAACAGATGGTCAGCTGGATGGGGGAGAAGGTTCATAATGGGACAGGAGAAACCCTTTACTTTCTTTTCGTCTCATACTTGTTGATCTTACTGTTGGTTCTGTGCTCACCTGTGGACATAAAGCACAATACCAAATCAATATGAGAAGACCCTTGGGCATCAGATCAGAACAACTGTTGTGGTTAAGTACCACTTGCTCTCTCTGAAGTTATTCAATGAGAGAAAGAGAGAGAGAGAAAGAGAGAGATAGAAAGAGAGAAAGAGAAGCATGGTACCAACAACTTTAGAATCCTGCCCATCCCACTGGAGCACAAGGAATGCCATCCCCTTGTTATGATGGCCTGAGTGGGATTTCCAAGCCACTCTCCAGAAAGGGATTGCCAATGTTACAGCTCTGGACATCTACATTGACAATGTGGACTTAAGTGGGACAATGTGCAGCAAAGTGCAGAGGCACTTGCTGCAGCAGTGGAGAAGATCCAGGCCTGCTGTGGTGGTTGGCAGGCCATATACAATGTGAGTATGGCTGCGGCACAGCAGGAGATGGATGCAGTTCTGGAGGGCATTGGTGGTAGGTAAGATTCTATGCTTCAAACATTCTGTGCATAGGTTTCCATCCCATTTGAGGGAGAAACTGGCCACCTGACCACAGCCAGGGTTGCAGGGGACATCAACTGGCCAGTGTGCAGCACCCATGAGCTCATGAGCAGCTAATCCACCCTTCCTGGGTCAGCCATGGTGGCCACCCTAGGTGACAACCATGACCACCACCAGAAGCAGGTTGAAGCGGCCCTCAGCTTCTTTTTTTCTTCTTGTTCACCCTTTGGTGTTACCCTCCCTCACTGGATCCTTGTGCATCCATTCTTCTACAATTTCCCCCACTAGAGTTTGCATTTCTTTTACTTCTACTCTCTAGACCTGCGAAGTCCAACAACAAAAACAGACAGTTTTCTGTTTCTTTTCTTTCTAGTGTTTAGTGTATGTATCTTCCTGATGGGGCATGCAGGGTTCTTATGTCAGTGGCAGGATATGTGTTGGCATGTCCAGGCCTTTATTGTTTGGTTTCTTCTATCAATATTTTTTTAAGTTCTGTTATCTTGAAAATAAATTTGACTGAAAAGCTAGAGTTCTGAGATTGGAAGTGAGCATAGATGTTTGAACTCAGAGGGTTGGAAAATGCAATGAGTCAAAAGTGATGAGGATATGATCTTAGTAAAATGTCCCATATTCTTATAAGATTAGTTTAAATCAGTTTATACCTACTTATTATTTTATTACATTGATTTAAGCCATATTTCTTTCATAATTGGTGTGTTGGATGCTCTGCATGCTGAATATGTTGGGATTGAACCCAGCCAATATGCTGACAGGACTCCAGTGGATACAATTTGGGCATTACTGATTGTAAACTTGGTTTAAACCAGAAGTTTCATTCAATTTGAAACAGTTAGAAATTTCCAATTGGTGGAGGGATTTTGATGCAATTAGATGAATGAAACGACAGGTTTCAACCTGAAAACAAATTCTTGTGTTGCTTTCTTCTCATTTTGAAACTGTTGGTCTGAGGAAGGGAATGTCACTATTGTGCTCAGTGCAAATTACATCACTGTCAGATATTTGACAGTAATTGCTTGCTGATGTTAAAGGGGTTTATGAGTTTTGATGTTGTTATTTGAAGTTATTACATTGAACTCAGTTTCACTTCAAAACACATCTGTACTGTCCTCTACACTGCACATGCAAGAGTATCCATTTATACAAGACCCCCATTACCAAAACCCCCCATCCCATAACATATGCTACAAGAAAATAATGAGGAATTTCCAGAGCAGAATTCCCAGGTGTACAACTATAAAAACACCAATAAATGTTGAAAAGTAAGGTCACTTGAGCACCACCCCAATCAACCATTCAATAAAGAACGAGTTTTTTGCAGGAGATGGATTTTTAGAATGCTCAAAAGAATCAAATGAACTCCAACAAAATGTGTTACCAGACAAAAACATGATATACACAAGGGAAAATGGGACAAGGAACTAAAATTGGGCAGACTAGTGTGCATTACCAAGAATGCCCCATCATTCATTTGGATGCACATAAACAAATGGCAATATAACCATAGAGCTTGTGCTTCTTGCAGTCAGCAACACCAACTCAGCCCAATTCTTACATCAGTTGTGCAACTAGCTGGAGGTTGTTGGCTGCATGTTAAAGGATGAGTGTTTTTGGAATAGTATTTTTGTTTACTGCAGAGATCCCTGATACGGGTGTGTTAACAGAAGTAGCTGGAAAAGGGAGAAAATACTACAAGCACACATCCACTGTTCCAAGCCTGCGTATTTCACAACAACAATATATCCACTATTTGGTGTATGGTTTTTCTTGGAAGCGCAGAGCCAAAGCAAAGTCAAGTGTACTACAAGCTTGAATCAATTCAATAGTGTAAGACATTCCGCAAGCATTTATTCCTTGCCTCTGGACACGCATGAGCTATTACATACTCACTCCCCCAATCATCCAAAATACAACAAAAAGACGAGAAGTGGCTGAATGCAAGAATTGATTTTAGTTCAACCAGTCCCTTACTCCTTGGGGATCTTGGATCCACGCTTGAAACCGGTACGTCTGGCGGCAATAAGACCCGCCTTCTGACCAGGAGGAGCAGATCTGGAGACAGTCGAAGCATGACCAATGTGCTGGTGGTTACCTCCTCCGTGGGGGTGGTCAACGGGGTTCATGGCAACACCACGAGTCTTTGGCCAGCAGTTGCGCTTGACTCTGTACTTGTGGTGCGCGGTACCAGCCTTGAGCATAGGCTTGTCAATACGGCCACCTCCAGCAACGATTCCGACGGCGGCGCGACACGTGGAAGCAATGACCTTCTTGCTTCCGGAGGGAAGCTTGATACGGGTAGTACCCTCATCAGTGTTGTGCCCAATGATGGTTGCGTAGTTTCCAGACACACGGGCAAGGGATCCACGGTCTCCGATGCGGGATTCGACGTTGCAGATGATGGTACCTTCGGGCATCTGTCCGACCGGCAAAATGTTTCCGACGTTCAAGGACGCCTTCTTTCCAGCGTACACGAACTGTCCGGTGAACAGACCCTCAGTGGCAATGAAGGTTTCTTCACGATGCTTGTACTTGTACGGGTCGCGGAAGACAACCTTGGCCAAGGGAGCACCTCTTCCAGGGTCATGGATAATGTCCTTGACGATTCCGCGAATGAATCCGTGACGTTCAGCGTAGTCGAGAGCACGAAACTTGGCAGCCCCGACTCTAAGCCTGGTGTGGGCCTTGAAGATACCTCCAGCACCCTTTCTCTGTGCACGAATAACACGACCCATTCTGTTGTATGATTCGTTTAGCTATCTGACCACTATGCCAAAGAGTAACGGGGAGAAGTTTTCAAGCATGACCATGGTGCAAATCCAAGTACCAAGCCCGTTAGAGGCTATCTCCGCGCCTGTCAAATGCCCACGTATCCAGCATGCCAAGAATCATCCATAGTGCGCGAAGTAACCGAACGGTCGCAAGGGCACATTGATTTTTTAGCAACCCCCATGCCTGTCGATCCATTCGTCATTCTCCATCCAAGTCATAGTCACGATCCATCAATCGAATCAGTATCGTCTGGAATCTACGTGATGGTATTCCAGCGCTCCGATGATGAATGGTTCGATGCGGATGGGTGGCGGGCGATGACAAGGGAAGGAGATGCCGTTCTCACGTAGTTGATCACGAGAGTGAAAAAACGAGCAACTAGGAATCTCCGCCAAAAACATCGCCATTGGGATTGTCAGGGCACCCACTATTGAGAAGCTCTGCTCCTTGATTGAATACGTATAGTTGGTGCATGTGACATTCAAGCATCAGTGAGACAGCCATAGACACTGTTGCAAATTTGTTTGTTGTCTCCATGGTTGAACATGCGGCAAAATTCCTCGTGTACTCGTTTTCATGTATGAAGCAGCGGGTGATGCCCTCTTTTTATTTCTTTGGTGTTTGCTGACTGTTCTCGCAACGGATGGAGGGGATGACGCTGATAAAAGGTGAGGAGGACACAGCGGAAAGGGGAAAAATCGGAACGACGGCTTAAGTGGGATCGTTGTTCCCCTTCATCCTCCTTCATCCAGGTTTCCCGACCCGTGCCGCAGGCTTAACAAGGGATAGAGCTGGGAGGATCATGTGTACTGTACTGTGCAAGGCGGGGCCTTCAGGCGTTGAGTTCCCCTCCCACGTGATTATTTCCGAGTTCGAAAGCAACATGTCGTCGTTCAGCTGGCAGCAGTTTGTTGCCTCCCTTGGCGCCAGCACTGGCTTAGCACCGACGAATCCGGATGCATCGTCCTCGTCGTCCGCCGCTGCCGTGCGCAGTGAGGTAGGTGGCCGCCGTGCGTCGTCGCTGGCGTCGTCCGCGACTGGACTGACTGCGGGCGACGGGAGCGTCGACCCACTCGCCGTAGCAGACTATATTTCGTACTCGATGAATGCGGGCTTTGCAATGACTGCATCGAAAGTGTTCGGATACAACCTCGAGTTTGCAGTTCACACCAGGGGCTGCGTGCTCGTGACGGGCGCCTCCGGGTAACTGCCTCCTCCCCTCCAGTCAGTATCCTTGTATCCTTACTAAGGAGACTGCGAACACGAATACAGCCGTATTGGTGCGCACGCAGCACGCACGCTGGTCTCAATGGGGTTCACTGTCTTTGCCGGGGTCGAGTCCGCTGTGCACGGACGCAAGCTCGCGCAGAAGTGCGCGCGAGACGCGAGGGCGGAGCGCAACACGGGTGCTGGTTCCGTCATCCCGCTCGTGCTGGACGTCACGGACCCTGTCTCACTGCGCGCTGCCTACGAAACCGTCTGCGGCGTGGTTGGAGTCGCACTCGACTCTGTCGGCCCAGGCGGGAAGGTGGTTCGCACCCCCGAGGCTAAGGTGACCAAGGTGACAGCCACCTTTCCCGCCCCTATGTCCCCCCTGCCAAGCACAGGAAAGATGCCGCGTGGTTCAAGCAGGCTCGCCGAGACCTCCTTCACATATAGCGACTCAGACGATGAGATTGAGAATATGCGCCCTGACGTTAATACCTCTCCTTCTGCCTTGTCCAGCACAGAAGTTGTTGTTCCTGAAAATGTAGCGACCGAGGACTTGTTTATTGGAATCATCAATTGCGAAGGAACCGAGTCTCCAGGAGCTCTTGAAGTCGTGCCGCTGCAGGAGATTATGAGGTGCTATGAGGTCAACACGGCAGGTGCGGTTGCCGTAACTCAGTGCTTTTTGCCTCTCTTGCGTGAAAGCAAAGGCCGAATCATCAATGTGTGCTCGTCAGTCGGTATTACCGCCGCTCCTATTAATGGCAGTTATGCAGCCAGTAAAATGGCCCTAATTGCCGTTTCGGAAAGTCTCAGAGTCGAGTTGTATCCATTTGGCATCAGGTTGGTCTTGTCTTGGTGCACAACTTGCACTAACCACGACTGCCTGAAGCGTATCTATCATCGAACCAGGCTCATTAGACGCGTCTTCCTGGTCGCCCAAAAAGAAGGAGACGGCACCTGCTCACTCCCTGCAATTGGGATCCTCGCCTATTCAACGCGAGGACGAAAGCGCGTCGCTCTCTGCAGCACCTGCGCCCATTTCACCAGTCAATCCTCAAGTGACAAGGTCGAGATCTCGCAGTCAGATGCGCATGTCCGCACCCCCCACAACTCTGACTTCGCTGAAAGAAGATGACGAAGACGAAGTTCCTTATGTCGCACCTGCCAAGAAGATCGTCAGTCGTCGCGGCAGTGGTTCTGTCGATGAAAATAACCGCGCAAGTTCACCGCAAGTGTATGGCATTTTGTCCCCTCCTACTTCCCCCATTATTGTCCCCAGCTCCATCCCATTGCCTGTCAAACCTCGACGCAGTATGAGTTCAATGAGTAGTCAGTCTGGCTCCACTGTCTCCGGTGGCAGAGCGGCCGCAGCTAAGGACAATGCGGGAGTCAGTATGGCGCCTCGCCCGCAGAGTGTGCAGCAAATGCGCACCCGTCGCGCTAGCACCACTGATCCCCGTCTCGATCGCGCCCGCCCGTCGACCAGCTTGGGCCAGAATTCTTCAGCGATAACAGTTAACAGTAGTGCAGTACAGCATCCGACTTGGGACGCCACGGATCGTGCTCAAGTGGCCCAAAAACTGTACGGACCCCTTATTGATGCAGTGCGCGACATGAGCGACGCAGCCGCGGATCGCGTCCGCGAAGAAGAGTACCAGGAACGTGCGAGCGCACGAGACCCGACCCGCCGTCGTAGTTTGATCAACAGCCTTACTGCCTCTCTCTCGCCGAGCGCCAATATGGAGAGCCCCAACTACGCTGCTCCAGCTGCGCGCCGCGCGCGCGGACAGAGCGTGGGACCATTGTTGACGCAAACGGGTACTGTACAGCGAATGGTGGATATGGGGGTTGTGGACGAAAGTGACGTTGTTAAGGCCCTCACGAGCAGCTGTCGTCATGTTTCTCGCGCCATTGTACATGGACTGACGAGTCCATTCCCCAAGACGCGATATCGCGTGGGTTGGGATGCACGGGCGACAGCGGCGTTACGCTGGGCTTTGCCTGATCGTTTTCTGGACTGGGGTTTCGTTGCGTTTAGTGGGCGCTCTTCATCGAGTGATGGATCTGTACCGAGCAGTGATACTGCTCGCTGACTGTTTCACTGATATGCCTCTTGACATACTTCCACGTTTTCCTTGCTGCTATTTTCATCTAGGTTCTTCTTCTGTATCAAATTCCTCGTCCCCTCATCCTGCAAAATAGCATACATTTCCGGTGTCAGTGTACTCTCGACGTATAATTCCGCACTTCATTTCACTTCTTTCCCTTCATCCAACTGACAATTCCCATTCCCAAAACCAAATTATCAAAAGAATAAAGTGAAGAAATAATCCCCTATCACATGCAATCCAGTATTTGAACACGACAATAACTCTGGTGAGGGGACTTCCTCACAGATGACGGGATTGTCTGGGAAAATGAAGAATGACTTGTTAAAACATCGCCTCGACTTCATCCAAGCAGAATTGGTTCAACAGACAGCAGACTCTCTATGCAAGCAGTTTGGCCACTGTTTGTATCTAGGGTCACTTTTCCACCCATCTCAACATGACTCTGCCAACATTGCCTCTGTCCCGAAGTGTTAAGTAAAAAATTTTCATAATATTTGATCTAAAATGCAGATTTGTAGAACTTCATTTTATTAGTTGAACGACGACACGCACTGTACGGGAAGGGACCTCCATATTGTGCGAATTGTGGACCCTGCCGACAAGCAAGTTGGGAGGGATACGGTGTTGGTAGGGTCCATTTGACTCAAATAAAAACGATTCAAAATAGTTTGTATTGCCTCATGTGCGCGTCTGTGGTATCCATAACTGCCATCGCGAGACATTCTCACTTCGGATCCAGAATGTCCTTCACTCCTTGCTCTCACTCACTCCAGCTCCTGCGAACGTGTTCATATCACTCGCGATATGCGCTGCAGCCCGCAAGATGGGGAACGCCAACGCGGCCCCCGTCCCTTCACCCAACCTCATACCCAAGTCCAAGAGTGGGCGACCCAGGGGCGCCAATCCTTCAAACGCATCCGTAATCTTGTGCACGGCTTCCATGGCAATTTGGGTTGCTTGTTCAGCGCTGATATGGCTCAGGAATGCGCATCGGGAGAGGTTTCTTGCATCGTCAGGAAACGCGAGAAGGGCGTAGAGGAACGCTACGGTGGAAATAAAACCGTCGACAAGGAGAACTTTACCGGGTGTGCGCGAAACGGCAACTGCTGTAGCAGTCATGGCTGCGATCTCAAGCTAGTTCAGACAGTTTTGATGAGGTGGAATGAGACGACAAGTCACAACTTACACCTCCCATTGTCTGCAAAATTAGCTTCCAGTCACTGGAAGCAATAACATGATTGTGCTTTTCCAGCACTTGCGCGACAATCGAGACTTTGAGTGAATATCGATCACCCTCTACGCCTGTTCCTTTGCCTGTCACTTCTTCGGCGCTTTTGCCGGTAGCTGCCGCCAACAAGATGGACGCTACCGCCGTGTTTCCGATACCTTTACATTGTTTGGTATGAGGAGGCGCTCGCGTGTTTTGCAAGACCAAATAGCATACCTAATTCGCCAATACCGATGGCAGACACGTCGGAGGATGACGAAAACACTTCGCGAGCAGCCGTGAAACCTGCCTGAAAAGCGGCGTCCAATTGTTGGTTGGACATTGCGGAATCGGACGTCAAACTGGAGCGTGTTCCGTTGGGGGAAAGTTCCTTGTCTGTAATGATGCCGTTGAATACCTCAGGAGTGTCTACGCCGACGTCAGTGATGCGGAGCGAGAGGTTGTGTGCGTTGCAGATTGCATTGATTGCGGCGCCTCCCGTCGAAAGGTTTCTGAGCATTTCCCTCGTGACTACTTTTGGAAAATGCGACACGGGGCTGTCTGCGATGCCGTGGTCTGCGGCGAAGAGACAGACTGTGGCTGACACGAGACGGGGTTTGAGGCAGCGCTGCAAAAGAATGAGTCTCAGCGAAGCGTGTTCGAGAGCGCCGAGCGACGAGAGCGGCTTCGTCTTGGCTGCCATTTCCGCAGCCGCTTTGATGAGCCACGCTGAGTCCGTCGCGGCTGCATCCATCGGATTTGTGAAGGGCTTTCTGTCAAAACTCTGGTCCACACCCAGTCACAACCGCCTCCCATTCGCCAGTGTTCCTTTCCCATCAAGTCACAAAGTCTATTGTAGTGGAAGAGGGAAACTCAGATGATAATAATAGCGGTTTTGTGGAGGCAGCAGGATACTCGAATTTACCTTAAGTGCATGCAACGCAGTGTAGGAGGAGGACCATCAAAACAAAAGTAAGAGGCTGTGAAGCTCGACTATTTGAGTGGTAAAAACTTTTTGAAGGATGTATTTTAGTAAAAAGTCACGGGGTTCGGGGTTGGTGACCCTTGACAAGTGAGGAGTCGAAAAAAATCTGAAGAAATATTCTCTGATCACAAATTTATCGTGGATAGTCCTCACCACACTCACAGGCGGCGTGTCAATAAATTAAATCATCACAACTACACTACCTATCCCCAAAAGACTCTCAGCAGTACAAAAATGGCCCTATTGTACGAATCATGCTCTCAAAGCATCAGCGCACAGGCACTCGTAATCGAGTCATCTCACAAAGTTCGAATTCACTGCAGAGCACACGAGGGAGTCTCTCTTGAATATTCAGCCTCGCAAACGCGGCCGGCCACCTGCAATTGAAAGGCTGAATGTCCCGACCGCAGCCGATACAAACAAACGACCTTGTTTAAATTCCATCTTTGCACGGGTCGACAGACTCCAAAATAACTTAAGAAAGAACTTACCAGATCGAATATCTGAACGATGGGGTGGAGGAGGAGGCGGAGGAGGTCGAAGACAACGATGGCGTTGATGGCAGCAACCTCAACAACGATCATGAAGGCAATCATTGCCCAACGAACACGACCTAGCTGAATATGGGGACGATGCAGTGGCTGCGCGAAACCAGTTACTTGATGCCCTGCGCAAACAGGCGGACTGGGCTCACAATGGGCAAGCGGGAAGCAAAATTTACTTGATGTGTCAGCGTGACTACAAGGTAAGTGCTTGATGCTTCTACACTGATTGTATCTTAGTTGTTTGTTCTGGCTGGGCGTCGGGATCAGCAATATCTGGACGAATTTGTTGAACAGCAAAGAATCCTTCGCTACTTACAATGATTGGAGACACGACCTCCAAAGCAACGTGGAAGAAAATCGCCAAAGTAATTTTAGCGTAAAACTGTGCGCACAGTCAACGGAGTCCAAACAACTATCGAGACAGGGGACAAAAATGGGAACGTGACTTTCCGCCATCCGCAGTACGATGAAATTATGAGCCAAATGACGACTCGATTTTTAGCTTAACACACAATAATAGTTTGTGTCAATGCGCTAGTCCACCTTTACTTTTGGCAAACAGTTGCGGAATCAAACAAGATACATGTTAACTTTCCTAAGATCCGCTTTCTATCTTTCCAGTCAACACCGCGACCTTCACGCATAATGTAGAATCATGATCCATTTCTAACACGCAAACTGTTTGACAATGACGAATTTCGCTCGTTTCGTGAAAGGGCACGAACAATCCGAGCATCATATCAAGTTACCGAGTCGCGGAGAACTGGAGAGAACAATTCTAATTGTTGCAACAGCAATTGATGGAATACGCAACGAGGGTCGCAAGCAACGAGTGTCAATTATGGAGAGGTTGATCAACTTAAACGAAAAAGTGGCAACCCTTGCAAGAAGTGGATCTGGCGTCGAACCAGAAATTGCATAACTCAATTGTAGTATGTATGATCTTGCACGTCAGATTCAGGAAATGAGGTCAAACATTGCTGTAAAAGTAACAACTGAAACTTTGATGGTTTTTTTTAATAACAAATGCAGTAAAGCCAGCTTATTGTAGCCAACGCTGAATCTGATTTGGTATTGTGCTTAATGTCCATAGGTGAGCACAGAACCAACAGTAAGATCAATAAGTATGAGATACCTTTATGTCCACAGGTGAGCACAGAACCAACAGTAAGATCAACAAGTATGAGATGAAAAGAAAGTAAAGGATTTCTCCCGTCCCATTATAAACCTTCTCCCCCATCCAGCTGACCATCTCATGACCATCTCATGATCCCCTGTTTTCAACCGCGCCACCTGGATTTGATTCAAATTCTGCCTGAAACAGGACTCAAAATACTAAACCGCCATGGAGGTGGCCAGAAGGCAAAATACGAGAAGACGAAAAACAATATTGAGCTCGGCTACCTTCAACTTGAAGCATCTTTGTGCGCAGAATAAGACTCGACGTGGAACAAAGCTGGAAGGGAAAATCGCAGAGGAAGCATGCAAGGAGCGTGATGAGATAACACTGATAACCAAAAGTGATCTCGTGGAGGTCTGTCAAGGCAGCCAAAAAGAATGTTTTTGCGTCAATGAAGCGAACGTTTGCAAGAGTTCAATCGCGAACGCTTTCGCCTCTACCTCTTGAAAGAAACAAAGTTGCTTTGGGCCGAAAAGACGACAAACGCGTCAGAAGTTAAAAAAGATTTGGTCTCGTATGATTGAAGGCATCCGTGAGCCGAGCGTGATGGTCCTCGCCTTGAAACAAAAGTCATTGCTTCCAGTGGTACTCCCAAGCTGCGAGGTCCTTGCACCTTCTTCTCTTGTGAGCGCAGCGAACATGTCCCTTGCCAACAACGTGACGCTTTTAGAGAACGTCAATGTTGCCGCCTCCATCCGCGAGGGTAGAATTTTGCTCATAAACCGGCAGGGGGCCAACCCAACTATTCTAGAGCTGGCGAAGGAAATTCCGGCTATTACAAAGCGTACTCTGCAGGCCGTCGTATCGCATCGCCGTGATTGATGCCGACGGGACCCACATGACCTGTTCCGGACATTAAGGACGCGCTTGTGACAGCCTTTTCACAGTTTATGACGGCTAAGGAGGTTGAAGCGAAGCTTGAGGAGCTGAAGGAGGAGGAGCGATACGTGTTAGAAGTGTACTGACCGCTATATTGTGCCTTCTGCTCCCGAAAGCACAATACATGTTTGTCTTTAAATATTGCTGTATTACGGAATGACGACTCATCTAATGAGCGATTGAAACTTTGAATGCAACGTTAACGATTCAACCTTTCGAGATGCGGAGAGGCACCCTAAGTTTTTTGTCGGCAAGATTCCATTGAACGAATCGATTTGGTGGGTGGAAGGGTCCAAAGTGCAGCTAAGTGGCAATTTACGTACATCAATGACAGGCCGCCGTTGCGCACCTTCTCAATCGAAGGAGCAAGCAACGAGTATCTGGTGATGCCCATTTCGAGGAGTTGGCTCTCCAATAAATCGTGACAAAGGATCTCTGTGCGAGCGAAGTTGCGACCAGAGGATCTGCTATTCTTGACCTGCTCCTATCTTACTTGCATAATATGTAATTTTGTATAAAAGAAAGGAGGAAACCAAAACGTCTGTTTTCGCAGTTAGAAGATTGTCAGGCGATGGCGCATGCGCTTGACGACGACGAGCACCAGCGGATCCACCTATTCAGCGCGGCGCACGAGGATGTCGTTCACGATGTTCAGTATGACTATTACGGGCGGAGGATAGCGGTGCGTAACAACCTTGGAGTGACGACACAGTGTGTTTCTGAAGCTGTTGGATCATGGCCAACCAGACCAGTTCGTCTGACCAACGCATCAAAGTGTGGCAGCTGGGCGACGACGACGGCGGCGAGTATTGGACACCCGCGGACACGTGGAAGGTGAATAAATGCGTTTTATTGGCTTGTTTGGTTCGCTGAGGTGTCGTAGGCGCATGACGGTTCCATCGCAAAAGTTGCGTGGGCCCATCCAGAGTTTGGCAGCGTGCTCGCGTCCTCTTCATTCGACAGAACTGTCAAGATTTGGGAGGAGAACGAGAATGGTGCGACACTCACTGAACGCGGCATCGCTTGACCGTCTGTCACAGAACCTTTCAACTGTGGACGTCGCTGGAAACTTAGAGCGACATTCACAGACAGTAAAGGATCCGTCCAGGGCTTGGAGTTCGCGCCTCACCACTTGGGACTCAAGCTGGTAAGTCCCCCCCTTTCCCCAAGCAAGGTGCATTGGCGATGACTGAAGCTCCGCTTGGGTGGCTTGTCGCTCCGCAATTATTTGCCCATATTGCTCGTCTGTTGAAGCGTAAAGCGGTTACACTGACCTTCCAGTCACTTAAAACTAGGCTACCTGCTCTGCGGATGGGTGGGTGCGCATCTACGAAGCACCCGACATCATGAACCTTTCAAATTGGTCAATCACGGGCGAATTCGAAGCAGTCCCCGGATCCAAGGAAACGGACCGGCTCTGCATTTCCTGGTGTCCATCTCGCATGCTTCCACAACAGATTGTTGTGGGATGCGGAGACCAAAACGTTGCCCGGGTATCATTATTTCGCTTCCGTGTCCAAAATGTATAATTGAAACGCGCCCCACACCAGATCTATCGTGTCGCCCCCAACAACCAATGGCTACCCGTTGAATTCCTTGGCCCACATCTAGATGTCATCACGGACGTGGCATGGGCGCCCAACATGGGCCGCAGCTACCAACTTATTGCGACAGCCTCTAAGGACGCGCATGTTCGACTGTTCAAACTCACGTGGGAGGATCAGAGTCAACCAGACTCCCAACCGCAATCTGGTAATTCTGCTATGGCCTCAGGGAAACAGCCTGCTGGAAAGTGGAGGGTGGATCGGATTGGCGCGTTTAAGGACCACGGCTCGGAAGTCTGGCGTGTAGATTGGAATATCTTGGGGACGATCCTGTCCAGTAGTGGTGACGATGGAACGGTTCGACTGTGGAAATGTAAGTGTTCGTTTGTGTTGAATGGATTCTGATATTCACCTTTGATACGACTCACAGCTTCACACTTGGATGCATGGATGTGTTCGGAAATCATAAATGGAGAATGATCAAGATGGTTTTATTCAGCATCAGCTCAGGTTTATCAGAGGAATTTTTGGATGTTCCCAATATTCCACGTTGCTCATCCCTTGTTTTTATCTTTTCTGTTGTGATGCACACTGCAAGCATAAGACAGTTTCAAAACTTTTATCTATACTTGGTTACTGTCCTTGAACACTTGAAACGCCGCGCATAGCGATTAGCCCAGTAATGGTATTAGAAGCGATGTGAGATGCAGGCAGATATGCTGGCGAGTTGCGGCGCTTCTTTTATGTGTTGAATTGCGGAGTTCAAATTTGAAATTGAGGCATGCGAAGTTTCCCTCAGTGGATTTGTCAGTATTACCTATGGTATTTGCCAGATTGCGTACTGTACCCAATTTTCGAGGTACTTTGTTGAAGTTACTGTCTAACAACTTCAAACAGCTTCGCCCAATCATCCAACATCTTGAATCTGAACTGCTCGACAACTGCGTGCACCATAAATACTGACTGGTGTTGGGCTTCAGGTTGTTCCCTGTTTTTTGTAGCCTCAATAAAATTTTTTTATTTGAAGGAACCAAACAAAAATCAAGTGAATGAGGTAAGAAATCACGTGATCCTTTGGAAACAACTATGTAAAGCAGCATTCTGCTTTTTACTGCCCTTTTTTTCTTTCCCTCAAAAACAAGCAACGATGAATCGCGTCCACAGCATGAAGGCGTCAAATCATTTGACGAATGCGTGAGTATCTGGTTTTGATTTTAAACTAAAAATAACTGGATTTTTCTTCAGATATTGTGAATCCAGACGATGGCGAAGAAGATGAGGATGAATAGGAATATTTTGATGCCAAGAAAGAATGAATTATTGAGTCCACTGCGTGCCTTGTACCTGGAGAGTGTTAAGCAATAGAAAAGAACTTTATTTTGAATCATCAGGAATCCAAATCATCAGAATTGTAAGTTAAACTTAAATCAGGTAAAATATTGCTGACAAACTCAAAGTAGGAGAAATTTCTTCATTGACATTAGTTGAGGTTGATGTTGGCGAAATATCCATGTCTTCATTTTCGGAACGTTTGTCTAACTGGAGATGTATCTGGCGTCGGCAACGTTCGCTCAGCATATGTACCAAACTTCACTCTCCTGATAATTGCTTCTGTTCCTTTCTGGGTCATGTTGAAGATTTTGTGTTGGTACAGGTTTCGAGCTGTTTAAAAGTTTACGAATCAGGCTCTTTGGATGACTTTGATACGGTTCTTAAATTCGCCTGGAGATAAAGCTGCCATCTCCTTTATCCAGGATGCGAAATCTCGCGTGAGTTTGTTTTGTGGAGGCATTGTTTCTGGATGGATTTCCGTCCAAGACTGAAAAAAAGGATGCATTATAAAAAACTGCATATATAAACAAAAACTTGTTTGCTTTTCAAAGGATAGTAGCATGTTTCCATCCAAAAAAGCGATAAGTTTCTATCAAAATGTAACACTGTTTGAACCAAATGATATGGTGGGTGATTTTTCGTGACCTCAGATTCAAGGGTATTGTCAAGAAATGTTCACTAACACGAGAATATACACCTCCTTACGAATATATTCAGCCAACTGTGCGATGTGCACATTCCGGTATATATCCCTCGCATCAATCCAAAAGTGCACTTCATTATTTTAGACTGTCAATCGAGATAAATGAAAACGAAGGCACTCGGTTGCCTTCAAAGCCCTTCTGTGAATCCAAGCAAGTCGGCGGTTTACGCTTCATTTTCTGGACTGGTAAAGCTTTGCAAGAAATTTCTATGAAAACGCCCGATATGCCTCCAAAAGCTCATCCTTGAATCCAAGCAAGTTGGCCAGCCTCAAACATCCCTCATCGCACCCACCCAAAAATAAAGTGTCCTTTCCGTTGGTGGCATCAAAGTTTCCAACCACCTCCCGATTAATCAAGAGACGCGGCACGCGGGCGCCAAACATCAAGGGCAGCATGGCAAACGGGGACACTTTGAGCGAACTGCCCATGACAATGACAGCATCCGCATGCGCAAAGTCGGTACGTACGCAGTCAAAAAAGCGGCGTGGGAGAGGCTCGCCAAAGAAGGTAATGTCGGGTTTTACAAGGCTGTGTGGGTCACACAGCGGGTTGAGACAGGTGGGTGTTTCGTGGGCCATTATTTTGTTGCGCACCCATTCTTGAGTGTATTTGGCACCACATCCGCGAACAAGCGGGGTTCTGGCGGGATCCGGATGAACTATTTGAGTCGCAGGCGATTCCTCGGTTAATGGCGGCGCGTCGATGGTTTCGATGAACGTTTCCCTTCCTACGCAGCTTGCAGTTGCGAAGGAGCCATGCGCCTCGACAAGAAACTGATCCGGAATACCCGCTACTCGTTCCAAGGTGTCAATATTTTGTGTGAAGTTCCGTAGGAGCATGCCGCGTTCGGCCAACAGCCGAATAAATAAGTGCCCGAGGGTAGGTTTGAAATTTCCAGGGTATAACTCTCGTGCAAGCAGGTAAAAAGGTTCAGGATTTCGACGGAAAAAGTCGATGTCAAAAATGGATTGTGGGGTGGGCAGCTTGTATTTTTCTAGGTTGTCATAGAGACCTGTGCCGGGTGTTCGAAAGTCGGGTATTCCAGCCGAAGTGGAGAGTCTAGTAAGGGCTGCGTTAGGTATTTCAACGGCATCGAAGGGAAGGTGACTAACCCTGCTCCAGTCAAAACCAATATATTTTTGCAGCCATTTTCCTTGATATAGTTGGCAAAAGCTTCGATAGAGTGATCGGTGAGGATGCGAGGCTCTGGCGGTGACGGCAGGACAATGGCAGGTTTTGAGAGTAGAGCCTTAAGGGCCTTGAACTTCTTCTTTGGGGAATCTGCCTCTGTTGACCGGAAAAGGGCTCGTTTCAACAGAGAAACGACGCGAACCAGAACGGGCGCCGACACAAACGCGGCGCAGGTGTCGCAAAAGACGCTCAGATCGCGGAGAGAAACGCCGAGAGCGTGGCCAGCGTCCGTCGCAGCGCAGTGCCTCGAGCAGCAGTACAAACACAGCCACTGCTCACTGCGTACCAGGCGCGTGCGGCGGTGCTTCTTGGCTGACGTTACAACACCCGAGGGATTACAGAATATCGCTTTCGCAGCAAATACAGCTAATACCCTGCTTAAACAGTCGCGCTACCACATCCAGTTTCCGTAGGTGTTCGCGCAACTCCTGCGCGTGCGGGCACGGCTTGGGTGACAGCGATGATGGGGCTTCCATCTCAAAAGATTTCGTTGGAGAAAAATATAGGTCAATAATGAAGAGGGTAATATTTAAGTTAATGGTTTCTCACCCAATACTTTCCGAATGATTCCGACACTTTCATGATGACTCATTCAAAGAGTTCATGACATTATCACTTTCCTGCTCCCTGTATTTACTTCGACATGGTGTAACCTGGATACATCTTGACACTGTATAAGCACAAGTATCGTTTTATCTCTGCTTCAGGCTCAACACTCGATACAACCAGCTATTTTCACGACTTACAAGCCTCCTGAATTGGCTCCTCCCCATCA
This sequence comes from Chytriomyces sp. MP71, assembly GCA_025201725.1. Taxonomy (NCBI): domain Eukaryota; kingdom Fungi; phylum Chytridiomycota; class Chytridiomycetes; order Chytridiales; family Chytriomycetaceae; genus Chytriomyces; species Chytriomyces sp. MP71. The sequence continues at coordinate 20,615 of MU614539.1, read as the reverse complement.
CAACCCACGGCAAATTTTACTCTTCCAACCATTGTCAGATCATGGTCTCTTCTCTTTGTCGCAATATCCACCGCTTGCTTCAAACAATGTCAATCGACAGCAAACCCACGTCCCACATTATTCTCAAGTGCATGAGATACACACTTTTCGAATGCTGATCTGCTTTCTTCTTTTAATTCTTGGCTTTTTAGCTGCCTTCAGTTGTGAGCGTGGCAGTGTTTATACGAGGAATGACGGGGATGTGGCCTGCAAATTGCTTCGTGGGGATCGTCATTCAATGAACAACGAGACTTGACTGGTCAACCGCGAGCTCAATACCCAAAGGACCCTACTATTGCGAATTCTCTCAACTGTGGATATTGACATGGACGCTTCCAAAGCGCAATCCTATACCACCATAAACGTCGACTCCGCGGTCCTCTCGATGGGCAGCCCTTGTTGGAACTATTATAGTGCACCTCTTCCATTGCCGCATGCGTGGCCCCCTCCTACCGCCTCCCGTAACAGCGCGTGAATATCCAAACAACCAGTCTGCCGAGCACAACCAATTGGTGCGTGCCAGACAAGGCGCGCGTTGTAATAGGCATGGGGGTGACGAGAGGTTTTCTTTTTAATTTCTAAAGGACATTACGTGGCTCGTACTATAAGAACCTTATACGGTCGTGAAGGAAATTGTGTGGTTGTGTTTGAAATCAACACTCAAGTAGTTTGTACACTTCTCAATCCATGATATTCACAGCAACACGGTTTTATTGTTGCAATGTATCATGCCCCTTCTTGCGTACGCTATTTGTTGACCACTTTGAAAAGTTCAATGGAGACGTTAACGGGCATTGTGGATTGCACCAGGTTCTGTTTACACCACTCAAATGCTTTGCGCCTGTGTTTGAGCCTCGTTTTGTCTCTCCCGTACCTCCTTTTCTGCTGGTGGTGTGGGTGAGTCTAAGTCAGTGTGGCGTTCTGTCAATCATAAAGTCTCGAACTCAATCCAACAACCATGTCCGTCTCCAACGCCGCCAGCGCACCAAACGCATGCGCCTACATGGTGTACTTTCCTCTCGGCACGCCGAAGAACGAGGCCAAAGTGGCGTCCTTCTTTGCCGAAAAGGGCATCGAGTGCAGGATCCGTGTGAGCAACGACGACAAATTTGAAAACTTTGTGTCCTTCGAGATTGCGAGCTGTGGTTAGCCACGGTTGAGTTTTGAGGTGCCGGTGGCTCTGACCCCGTTCCACACTTGCAGACGCCAAGCTTGTGCAGGCCATCCCGGACATGACGTCTTACAGCGTTGTTAGATCCGTCGCAATGCCAGGACCCATCTTGAACTCGAAAAAGACTGGATTCGGGATGGGCGTCAGCACGGGAGCAATTACCGAGAATCTTTAAGCGCAACGAACGAATAAAGCAACCGTATAGCCGTCGCAGTAACTCTATCGCTATCTTCAAGATTGTCCAACGGCATTCTATCCATCTAAATTGTGCAGTTCACTTTTGGCATGCGATGTACTGCTTGAGGCATGCCACTCTGGAACGCACTTGAAACTTTAATATCAGAGAAGTGCAATTGCAAAGAGGGCCAACATAATGCTCACACAATCAGCTTGATGTAGACACACTCAAAATGGCATTGAAGAACATGAACGTTGCATGGCTTGCGAGGCAGATGAAGATGCCAAAAGAGAGGTTGTAAATGTTGAAAGCCAGTACCAAGAAAATAAATAGCAACTTAGGTACGCGAGAGTGAGTAGTACATGCTGAACTGTCAAACTGACAATGCTTGCCGCGATGTGCGAATGCGCGAGTGTGAATTCTGGCCTGCTAAGGACAAACCGCCTACGTAGTGCCTTCAAATCAAATGTTTGCAAACTCTAGTGGGTGATTGAAGTGGTTGCATATCCGGTAGGATGAAGCGTTTTGCTTGTAGCCAGGAGGAGTATGTCGGAAAGGCCAAGATTCTTGACATGTCGTTGTTCTGGTGAATGGGCTTGTTCTTTTGAGTGAAGGGGTGGTTGCGGAATGACTCTCCGATGGTTGGGTGGGGCCGTTCAGATGTACCGGCAAACCATGTGACTGAAATATGTATTTGCAACTCAAACACGGCACTAGCGAAAACGGCAAAGAAAAAGAAAGTAATTCTACGCCTCATCAAGAAGCAAAGTTAGTGAAGCTTCTTCTTATCCCCCTTCTCCCCCTCCCGGTGATTCTGCTCGCTGACCTTAAGGCACAGCAGGTCCCCCACCTCGCTAATCTGCTCCAAAGCCCACTTGATGTCGTCCATTGTGTGAGCAGCACTGATGCAGAACCGCACTCGAGAGGTGATAATGGGAGTTGCAGGGTATCCTACGACGACAACCGCAATACCACGCTTGAGCATTTCACGACTGAAGGCAGGAATCTTGGCAGGGTGGCACAAAAGCAATGGGATGACAGGCGAATCCCTACCATACACAATGAATCCCATCCGCTTGAGCTCCGAACAAAAAAATTTGCTGTTACGTGCGAGTTGCTGAATTCGGCGGCGTCCGTCGGCACCATGCTCTTCCCCCATAATGATGCGCATGCTCGTGATGATCTGCTGCAAAATGGGCGGCGTGATGCTCTCGGCGTACACATTGCTGTGACTCGTCAGACGCATGTGGTCAATCACGGCTTTGCTGGCCGCCAGATATCCTCCCGCAGCGCCAAACGATTTGGTAAAGGTGCCCATGAGAATGTCCACGTTGCTGGGGTCCAAGCCAAAGTAGTCACAAATCCCACGTCCGTTGGGTCCCATGGCACCAACAGAGTGCGCCTCGTCCAAGTAAATGTAAAACTTGTACTTGTTCTTGAGCGCCACAATGCCGGGCAGGTTGCAAATGTTACCCTCCATAGAGTATAGTCCCTCCACAACCACAAGAATCTTCTTCCACGGCCGGTGCGTGCGCGGCTGACCCTGGCTGATGGCATCTCGCAGCACACGCTCCAGGTCGGCAATGTCGTTGTGTTTGAAGACCTTAATGGCAGCACCCGAGACGCGAGCGCCAAAAACGAGGGAGGAGTGGTTCAATTCGTCTGAAATGATCAAGCTGCCCTTGCCAACGAGGGAGGGAAGAGTAGTGCTGTTGGTAGCGAAACCCATCGAGACAATCATTGCAGCTTCCTTTCCCATGAAACGGGCGACTAATACTTCAGCTTCGTTGTGCAGGTCTGAAGATCCAGCATCAAGCCGTGCAGCACCCGTGGCAACCCCGTATCTGTTTCGCAGAATGCCATGAGTTTCGATTTCGAAGCGTCACCAGGAGATTAAAAAAGGAAGATCATCATCAACGACCACACTGACACCAAATTTGTTGCTTGAAGCTTTCGATCTTTCCTTCTCGACCTTCTGCACTCCATATTTTGTTTTCCACTACAATACACACCTGCGAATGGCGAGCTCCACAGCATCAGCGCAGGGACCCTCGTTCTGAGCGAATCCGAGGTAGTTGTAAGAAGAAAGGTTGAGCACTTCGCGAGTCTCTCCCGTCAGCTGGAAGGACTTGTTGTAGTCGGGGGAAAAGCGGGACAGGAGTGTGACGGTACGCCCGGGCACATTGGTGATGGGTCTGTTGAAGACGTCTCTGATGCGGGTATAGAGTCTGCGGTGATAGAATGTGTCGAAACCAGAGTTGATGGGGGCGTAGCCCTGTATGTGGGGTGTGAGAAGTTGCGTCAGGGATTGTCACAAGGCTGGCCAAACAAACTATGCGCCACATACATTCTTTACGCGCAGATGGGCCGTGGCCTGCGGTTTGAACCTGAACTCAAAGAAGTCACGCACGTGGCCACAGACGATGAGGATGAAGTAGGATAGGTAGGTTGAGACCAGCACGAGCAGCGGCGTCTTCTCGATGCAGTGTTCAAGACCCTCAGCTCCGTGATTCACAAATCCACCAAGTTCGTCGCCCTTCGTGGCACCTTCCTCTTTCTTGTACATTTGCAGCGGGGCGTCGAGGAGCGGGCTCGGGCTCAGGAGATCCGCGCTGCTCAGCGGAACAGAGTTGTTGGAACGGAAATGCGCGCGTGATCCTTTTCCCATGTTGAGTTTCCCTGGTTGGTTTGTTGGTTGGGGGTTGGCTGTTGGATGGGAAGGTTGATGTCAGCCCAATTTGACGAGACACTTGCTTTCAATGGCAAAACAGTGAAATTAACTTGATGGCTTTCTCACCAAAGCAAACGAGGCTGGGATGCAGCAAGCGGAAGATGCGGCACTAGATGCGGAAGAGAAAGCTTTTTGGGTGGCGGGTCAAACGGACACAAGGAGTTTGTTGGGTTGGGCGGGACCGGAAAGCGAACCAACGTTGAGTGGGCTGCCAAATCCACCACGCTTAAGTGTCTGCAACTTCAAGACCAACACATCGTATGCAGAATTCCGATTCACCATTCACATTGCTCCTCCTCACAAGGTACCTTTGGCAATTCTTCCGATTTTAGGTCATGAAACGATTTGCGATGATTGACGTTTTTAGAATGTGCCTTCTTTTCTTACCAACTTTGAGAAGTCAAGAGCCTCTTCCACCTTATAAAGTAAGTGTCTTCAATAAATATATTTATCAAATCATTATATATTTTATATGATGAAAATATTATTGAAGACACTATATGTAAATTTAAAATGTTATGACACTGATTTGATAAATATGTTTATTGAAGACACTTACTTTATAAGGTGTAAGAGTTCTTGACTTCTCAAAGTTGGTAAGGAGGCACATTCTAACAAGTTCAATCATCGCCATTGTACCACTGAATGACGACGCGCACTGCGCTGGATTGTGTCTCTCCCTGTTGTTCTTCTGGTCGCCAACGAACGCCTCACATGACCATTCTGAATCTGCCCCAGTGATTGCATGCAAGAGTAGAGAATCGTGGGCTGGTTTGCGCAAGCTCGGAATTGGACCTCCATGTGCGCGTATGGGATTCTTCCCTTCAGGTTGAATTTCTCCGCCCGGTAAAGCAACTGACAAAAAACACCGCCAACAAACCTATTCATTGATCAGTCCTAACGCATGCCACCAACTCCAGTGCCAGCCATCGAGGACGCGGAGCCAGAGGTATCATACTCCCAGGAGCCACCGCAGCCACGGCCATCATCGTCTTTGGGTCTCACACGCGAATCTGTGTCCACAGTAACAGATGGCCTGGTAAGCTTCCATTCCATTCACGTTTGAATGTTCCCCAATGGATGCCATTGCATAGCCTGAACTTTGCCCACTTGCACAATCACAGTCTTTCCTCGTCAATTCTGCCAAGCTTGCCACTGAATTCGGTTTCGCTGCAGCCAAGTTCACCACCAGTGCCAGCATCAACGCCGCTCGCACCGTTGTCGACACAGTTGGCGAAAACACAGGCCTAGATGCAACAGGGATCACGCCGCTCCTAAGCGGAGGCCTCTACCTGGCAGACAAGATTAGCGTCGCCGGGATCGGTGTGGGAGAGTACTTCACTAAACTTGGACTTAAGGCGGCGGAGAAAGGGATCGACGGAGTCGGGAATGTGTTTGGAAACACGGAGCTTGGCTTGGCCATTCAAGAGTTTTCCAAGCTTGTGCAGAGGGAACTTGAACGGAATTTGATGGATGAAGACATTCCAATGGAAGGGAGTGGCATTGCAGGCTTGGTAGTTGCGGCTCCCGAAGTTGACGAGACTTCGGAACCGGCGGTGATTGCGCGCACCCCTCCTCAACAGCGCAGACACAAGAGCTTGAAGGACATAGGCGCTTTCGAAATTGCCAAATCTGTTACCGCGTGGATTTGTCTGCAACGCATGAACAAAAAGTATTACGAAGAGAAAGCTCTGCAGGCTTGTGGGGAGTCGTTGCTGGCCTCTTTTTCTGCTTCTGCGCGCCTGCACCATGCTGACTCACAACTGGGCCTTGAGAACGGCGGGCCCATCATTGAAGAACTTCAAGATGATGATGTGGTGGTTGACGGGGAGTCGCGCCGCGAATCAGCTGACCTCATTTACGCTCACGTGGGTTCAGGTGCGTATTTTTCTTTCTCAATGTCTTTTTTCGCGTATATGTGACTCATATCCAACGTTGTATCAGGGCCTTCCGAGACTACCACTCAGCCTCCCTCCTTCGATCCGCTTTCTCAAGAACGGTTGTTTCAAAACATTCGAAGATACATTCGCTTCAGTTCTGGCGCATATGGAAAGTTTGCAATGGATTTCTTTGCTCCCAACGCGCTCAGTTTTAATGAAAGGAAAGAGCTTGCGCGAAAGGCACAATCTTCTGACTCAGCTCACATCAATCATGCCTTCTATTCAACCTATACGGCCAGGCCCATGCCTGAAGTCTTCCATACAACTTACCACAATCAAAAAGCGGGCGAGAATCGCCTGCTTTCAGAGGTTTCTTCAGTCCCTCGCATTCTTCCCGCGAACAAGACTCACTACAACCCGACCTTCTACCTTATTCTCGATCATCCAAACAAGAGCGTTGTCCTCTGCCTACGAGGCACTCTTTCCCTGCACGACCTCTTTGTTGACTTGACGTGCGAATCCCAGGAGGTTCAGATCCAAGGAGCTCCTTATCTCGTTCACAGCGGAATGTACAGAGCTGCTCAGCGTGTCTCCCTGCCAGCTGACCAATGGCTCGCAGCAGTGCAGGAAGCCGAACTCCCCAGTCGTGCCAGCTCCAGCGACCTCCCAAACCTCTTCCGCGCCGACCCTCGCCCGCCCTTCATCCACGAGGCCGTACTTGCAGGTCTGCAGGCGCATCCGGGATACAGCCTCGTCGTAACAGGCCACAGCTTGGGTGCCGGCCTAGCGGCCCTGATCACCCTTGCCTGGGGCGACGCCAACACGGGCATCGTCTCAGCCTCCTCCGGCTTCCCGTCTGGAACCAAACTGCACTGCTTCGCATACGCGTCCCCGGCCATCGTTGCCACAGTCGATCCTGTATCGCGCCAGACGCGCAGCACGCAGGAGTTCCACCGCCTCGTGACGAGCGTGACGGCAGGAACGGACTTTGTGCCCAGCTTCGGGCTCGGCAGCGTGCGCGACGTGGCCGGGGTCGTTGCGCGCATGCATGACAGTCCGGGACTTGCGAGCGGGATTGTGGCGCGGTATGTGCAAAGTAAAGCGGTGGGTGGGTTGGGAGGTGCGGATGTGGAGGCGGTGCAACGGTTGCATCGGGAGCTGCATGATGCATGTTTTAGGAACGCGAAACTGTTTCCGGTGGGAAGACACTTTTGGATTAAGCAGGAGGCAGAAGTCGGCGCGGTGGATGTGAGGGAGGTGGAGCGTGTGGATGCCATGTTGGGAAATCTTGTGTTTGGACCTTCCATGTGTTCGGATCATATGCCGAATGTTTATGAGGATTTGATTCGTGGTTTATAGTTGAATAATATCTTCATTGAGCTGTAAGATAAATAATACGGGGACATGCCCATTCGCAAGTGATTAAGCGGCGACAATAGGTTCCACTAGTCTTGAACGTGTGCGTCGATGATAATTAGCTGCGAAAGAGGTTTGTTTGTACACATCGTCAACATATCTTCAGCACGTGTTATCGCGCCTCGCCTGATCCAAAAGGCACGACACGTTTTCATTCGGAAAACTCTGGATCAAGGACTTGGCCGCTTCATGTTCATACACTTTCATACTATTTGACAATCGCACGATAGACTCGACAGCTTGGGTTTGACATGAATGCGTGAGAAGAGTTTTGTGTTGTTCAGAGGAGATGACCCCGATGAAGTGGCAACAAATACACATTATGACAGCAACGATGACAACAACGATTCCTGCAAGCGTTTCATAGAGAGCGTGATTCCTTTACTGCATGGTGACATTTCACTTGGTTGTGAATTATCGCTGTGGCTTGATGTTAGCTCGAAAGAACCACTACTCGTTGGGTGAATTTGAATTTTCGGGCACCCAATTCGCTGCCACAATCTGGTTTCCCGCTAATTTGCTGGATCCAATGGAGCCGGACTACGACCTTATCGATCCTCATGTGCGCAAGTATTTCATGGTGGCGCGGGCGAGCGAGACTAATGCGGCAAATCACAAGAGCCGCCGTTATACTTTAGGCGGCGGATTCAGGGCTTTACCGCTTGTATTCAGCGTGTTGTTGGACTGCACCGGAGGAGGCGTGCAAGTTTTCGGACAATACTCTTCATCTGTTGCTCACAACGGTACGAAACCTTAATGACGTTTCGTGCGCTTTTCTTTAATTAGAAGGACTTTTCCCTCAACAGAAAAGGAAGCACTGAAAACATAAGCTCGCTGTCAACAAGCAAGAAAAGTTGGATCAGTTAATGGCAAGTGAACAATGAACCGGACAACGGCAGACCGACCAACGCTCCTCCCAACTGCCGGTTGCGCAGTGTTCGACAGCGGGCGGAATCCGTTTCTGTCCCCTTCTGCCGCAACAGACGAGGGAGGGACGCTGGCGCGAGACTACGTCCGTCCAGCCAACCGACCGGCAGACGCATTCGCCACCACCTCGCGGCATGCACCGACGCGCGAGAGACACTCGTCGCACTTGTCAGAGAATGACTGCTTCGCGTGCGCGGCAAGCGCGGCTTCAGCCCAACACCACGAGGACTCACAACAGGTCATGAGCGAATCTCAGCGCTACAATTGGGACACAGACTTTGACTCGGATGATGATGACCCTGCCACGGAACCACCCGTAGCTCCGTCCCCGCACGCAAACGCGTTCGACTTTGACGACCTTTCCCACGAGGAGCTCGCTTCCTGTGATATAGCTGAGCAAGAAAGTATCAGGAGACAAGCAGCGCAAGCAAAAAAGGAGGAGCGGGAGAGGCATGAAGGCATCTACTTGACACAAGCGGGGCTATCCGTCAGAGATACATCACGGCGTGTTGCTGGAGAAGATATTTCAGCCAAGGAAAGCTTGGCCGACCAAATTTTAAAGTGTTCTGAGGAGCAACGTGAGTTTTTGCGTCAAGTCGCGCTTGGAAACAACGTGTTTATTACTGGGTCCGTCTTGTTCCATTGATGCCGATTGCTGTTACTAAATGGAAATTGCGGAAGCAGGAGCGCTAAAACAGGTAAAAGTTTCACCGTGAGTTTGGCCATTAAAACATTGCGCATGGCCGGTCACCAAGTTGCAATCGTCGCACCTACGGGGATGGCAGCTATGTAAGGTATCCTTCATTTAAAGTATGTGTTACTTTTGAGAACAAACACGTTTCTGCAAAAAAACACAGTCGGGGACCGCACGATTAACGACGGAGCAGCATTAGGTGTCACTGAGTATCACACAAATTGGGAAGATACTGATGTCCTCGTTATTGACGAAGTCTCTATGGTTTCTCACAAAATGTTCGATCTGGTGAGCTTGGCTGAAACAGTGGGAGTTGCATTTAATGCTATGATATAAGCTTGACAGAGTCGCTCAGTATGCACGGGATGATTCAAGGCCGTTTGGAGGAATTCAGTTGATTATCTCCGGAGACTTCTTTCAGTTGGGTGAGTTTTGTGATAGAATCGGACCGTCTAACGCATCCAAGAAAGCCCCAGTGCCCAATGTCTACTGCAACGAATGCGGCAAGGATGAAAATCTGGAACCCATCAATAAAAAAACCATGATCTGCCTCAACGAACCCTGTGTCGAGAAACTCGCCTCAAAAGACAAAGAACCCAACCGTGTGGATAAACGTACCCTCTACGCATTCCAAAGCTCCGCCTGGGAGCGATGCAACTTCACTTTCCTCGAGCTCACGCGCATCTTCCGCCAATGCGACGCTGCCTTTTCTGCGCTTTTGAACCGGCTGAGGTTGGGATGTCTGACAGTAGAGGATATTGAGCTGTTGAATAGCCGGGTTGGCGTCACGGATGACGACGGCATCGTTCCGACGCGGATTGAAACGCACCGACGGGCAGTCAAAGAGGAGAATGAGCGCATGTTTAAGGAGTTTTCTGCCACTGTGGTGACCTATGTCTGTGAAGACGGGGCGACGAGAGGAGATCATTATGCGTGGAGTCAGATCAAGTATTTGAACAAGCGCGTGCGGGCCGAGGAGGAGGTGCGGTTGAAAAAAGGAACGCAGGTCATGCTGACAGCCAATTTGAGTGTGGAAGAAGGCCTTGTGAATGGATCGCGTGGTGTTGTGGTGGTGAATTGCGCTCCTCAACCTTGCTTTTAGTTGATCTAAGTTTTCCACCATCTTTCAGGACTTTGAACAGTCTAACTTTCCGGGAAACCACACGGAATATCCGGTTGCTGTATTTATTGGCAAGGATGGAGAAAGAATTGAAAGAATCATAAAGGAGCATGAGTTCAAAGTGGAGGTATCTGTCGCACTCCGCATTACACGTCACCAACATCTCAATATTCTTTGATGAAGTTTTCATCAACAAGCAAAATGTGGCGCAAGCAAATTCCGCTTGTATTCGGTGAGCGTTCGTCGAATTATCTTTCCTGACGAAGTTACGCAGGCTGGGCAATCACGGTCCACAAATCACAAGGCATCTCTCTTGACAGAGCCATTATTGACATCAAGAGGGCGTTTTGTGATGGCCAAGTAAACGTCGCGCTCAGTCGCGTCCGTAGCTTGGAAGGTGTATATTCTCCAATTAAAGCGAAGGAATTAAACATATTATTTTTTTGGCAGGTGTTCGATTTAAGGCAGGCGGCGCTTATAATACGCTTCCGCGCGTCGAAGTGAACTACGTGGTCAAGAATTTCTATCTTTCATTACGGGCGCGGACGCCAGTCAACGTGCGACAAGTTGTGTGAGTGAATCCCACCACCCCCTTAGAGTGCTTTATCTGAAATAACAGTGACGCCACATTGTTATTGGCTGCCTGTGCCCATGGGAGACTGCACGGCTCAGTTGAAGACTTTGCTGCGGCGGCTACACGCATGTTTTTACGGTACCGCGAACATGGTGCTGTGAATCAAGCTTCACTGGACGTTCAAATTCCGCAAAACGAAGGCGTATCTGACGTAGACTCGGAGTCACTTGAAGATGGAGTAGTCTCACAATCGATGCGTATAAAATTCGAGACTGGCACGGAGATTGGTACCAAAGCGGAGGAGAATGTTAGTTCTGTGTTTGTGAAAATGGAGCCGGGAGAAGTTAGCTATATCCCGGCGAAGAAGGAAGGACAGGAAAACAGTTTGGTTCCGGTCAAAACGGAACCACATGATACCATTGGAGGTAGCTCTCACGACGTTGAGCATGGTATTGCAGCACCTTTAGCTGCGCATGTGGAGCACGAGGACAATGTTATTCAAGGAAACTGGGACCTGAAGCGGAGATCGCGAAAGTTGAGCTTGAGTACTGTGGAAAAGAAGTTGAAATTGTAAATAAAGAAACCTTATAAACCTGTTGATCGTGTGGTGAGTACATGTAGCACGTGATCCTCATCGTCGATCAGAAAGACTTTGTGGACGCACCGACGCCAACACGTGACATGGTGGGTTGAGGGATAGCGACGTGGATATCACATGCGGAGTCTCATGCAACATACAGGAGGGCCTGTTGTATCAGTCGGATCCATTTGTGAGCTTCCTGTGCATTACTAAGTGAATAATGAAACTGTTGATTAATTTGGCGATTGAATCTTGCTCGGTTATTTGAACAGTCAGGTTCCACGTCTGATTATAGTTTTCGTGGGGTAATTGAGTAGAAATTGAACTTGAGTGGTGTTTGCTCGTGGAGGATACACGTTTCGTGTGTTGAGTGACTCCATTGCGTTTGTGTTTCACAATGACCCAATCAATGCAGTCGGCACCAAAGTCGCCCAACGGCCGCAGCCGCACGCTGCTCTCGATCCAGACTGGCAGCAGGCCCATGAAGGCTGCCTTAGACCACCCCAAGCCAAAGCCCTCCAGGCCACATGGATTCAAGTCGGCCTTCAGTGACCTCTTTTCAAAGACAGGCAGGGACTCCCGTGCGCAGAGCCCGGACTTCGTCGTGCTCTCACACACGCAGACAACTGTTTCTGATGCCCCCAAGGTGGAGCCCGTCGAACCTAAGGAGTACATTGTGATGGGGACAGAGCCTGAGAAGTATTATCCCTCCGCGGATGAAGAGTATGTCTGCGACACGCCCACGGAGGCAGTGACACCCGTGCTGACAATTGCCCCCGATACGCTGTCCCGCTCTTATAAGAAGTTGCTTTCTAAGCAATATTCGTACAGGTGAATGTCCCTCTATTGTGATTACACATCATACTGACCTAGCTTTGTCTGCTCCTTGGAACCTACCCAGCTCGCTTTACTCCAAAAAGACACACAAGACTACTCGCCAGCGACGATACCGTCAACCTGACCTTGATACCTTCTCATATACCAACCCGTCCTTCCGACTGAACTCAAACCACACAGATGCAGAGGAATATCTCACAAATTACCGCGCGGAATCTGGAGATACAACTAATGGCGAAACACTCTCCGAATTTACCTCCGATTCCGCATTCGACTTTGACAACAGCAGCCAACTCTCGGATGAATCGTCGCACCCCACCATCCACAATATCAGCATGCTTCCCATCGTGGCTCCAGATCTATCCATCTGCGCTGACCGTGCCGCTCCTCCTTCCGTTGACAAACGGCGACCCAGCACAGGCCACATCCAGCTCCTTGCCACCTACGCGGACATAATGAGTGAAATCGACGACCTTGTCCCCGAAGATGCACTGAGCCCCAGTGCCATGGCCGAGAGCGCCATCTTGATGAAGGCGGAGCGCAGCATGTCGGCGAGCGCGGTGCACATGGAGGGACTCTTGGGGCGTCTCAAAAGCCCATCCGTGAGTCCCGTTCCGGGGAGTGGGGCTGTTACGCCTAAGCGACGCTTGACGCCAATGCAGAGCGAGTTGTCCATCTTAGCTGCGTATGGGGACCAAGCTAGTGCAGATACCATGCTCAAGGACGGGATTGAGGCGTGGGATGCCGAGGAGGAGGAGATTGACGACGAATCGGACGAGGAAGTGGAGTTCGTGATTGAGGAGTACTTCGTCAAGCATCGCGCGCCGACCCTCATCGCCGGTGAAGGCGAGATGAGCAGTGGTTCTGACTCGGAAGAAGAGAACGACGAGCGTAATGGGACCCCGAAGCCACGCCGCTTAGACAGCAGCGCGAGCAAGTTCACGATCGGGGTGTATGCGAATGACGCTGCGGCAGGCGACGCCGACACTATCGCCGATTCGATCAAAACAACAGACCCCATGCCAGGGGACGCGGACACAGTCGTGAGCGCAGTGGGCCACGATCCCGCGCTTTCCATAGCGCGCACAGACATCGCGCCCAACAGCGAATTTCTAGTTCCAAGCCCTGCGACGCCGCTTGAAGAGTATAGCGATACCAACGACGACGATGAGGAACGCGCGATCGTGCCGTCGCACATGATTGTGAGCAAAGTGACGCGTGTTGTGACAGTCAACAAGGACAACGTCGTGCGGGGTGTGCAGGTGCACGTGGAGCCGTTAGGAACCGTGGCTTCGTCTGGGAATATACCCGCTGCGCATCGGCTGAGGCATACATTGTCTGCACTGAATTTGAAGGACGGGTCAGCACCGAACGCGGCGGTCTCATCCAGTCCCGCGTCGCCGAAGCCTGCTTCGCCGAGCCCTGTTTCTGCAAGCGAAGGCTCTAAGTCACCCATGTTGGTGGGTGGCAGAATGGGGACAGGTGTGCAACGACGCCTTAAAACGGAGGATGGAGGAAGCAAGCCCGTTTCAAAGCGGAGGAGTGGCTTGTCTACCTTTTTGCATTTTCTGGCCAATAACTAGGCGGTTTATCTTGTCATTTTATCACTCATTTTGAATATATGCTACTTCGGTGAGAATGGAGATTTTTGGGAAGTTAAAACACGGGGCGACTTGGTAACACGGCGATCTTACTAACAGAACTGGCGTCTATCATGTGCCACATAATCTACATTTATACCTCTAGAGACCTTGCGGACTGCCAGCCACGACCATCTACTTGCCATTGTCCCGACCCGACATCAAATACTCAACTCATTTCACTACAATGCCACCCAACTTTCCGCTCATTCGCCCTACTAAGTTTAATCACCGAAGTCGCCATAGTAGATATGCCGGCTACTTGCGTCAGCATGGATGCTGATTGAGTTACCAATAAGTGGACTGCAAATCCATCTCACGGAATGCAATTATTTGCAGTGCGGCTAATCAGATTTGAGTTGTGTTGCTTGAATTGACGCTACTTAGACTCCTATCATGAAGGCTGAATCCTGCAAGTTTATTGGGCATGTGTGCACAATACTTTTTCAACCTGCACCTGGCTCCAGTATTAATCTATTTTAATTTTCAAACAGATTGCAATGCATCTTTGACCCTGGCTACGGTGAATAGTGCAGTATCACAAACACCTAAAATTTCATCGTGGATGGTCATCAACGTAGCTTTCAGGCTGCGGCTCCCAGCTTACAAACCACTGCTGCAGCTGTCCCTACGTCGTCTTGCGCTGCATTGAGAAAAAGTCAGATATGGATGAGGTCGCATTTCCAATTGCTTCGTCGCGTTTCTGCTTTGAACACCGACAATGCCCTACTTTTGCCACGCCTGCTCGGTCAGGACCTCGCTCCCCCCCTCTCTCGTCTCCGTCTCTGAATCACGCGAACAGACGCACTTCACCGCTCTTCCCGCTGGCGCCACGGAGAACGCGCCCTATTGTCCCGATTGCCAATCCGAGTTTGTGGAGGTCGTCGCCGGCAGCGACAACGATGCCGCCACAAACTACGCGGACTTTGCATTTGACGAATCCGAAGACGACGGTGTGATTGACGATGCGTTCGGCGGTGGCGTTGGCGGGCGCGCGATGCCTCCACCTCAGGGACTCGGGCTGCTGGATCTGGTCGGGCTTCTTGCTCGAACTGGTGCTGAGAACCGGCCTGAGCTAGGCACGGTTGGCGCTGCTTCGACTGCCGGTGGAAGTGCCTCGGGGCGCGCCATCGGCGGCACAACCGGGGTGGGCATCACAAGCCCACAGGTGCGAGCACAGACGTTTGGATTCTCCATTTCTTCGGCGAATGGTGGGAGACCCGTTTTTTACGGCTCCATGGTGGACGAGGATCACCCCATTGTTACCATGCCACCACCGCCCCCGTTTGGAATGACCACAAGTCTGAGAGACAGAATCCTCGCAGAGCGGGAACAGAGAAGAGGCCCCACTGTTGTAGATTTGGATGATGCCGGCGAGCTTCCTGGAAGCATAGTCAATCGCGGTGACGATGCGTCGGAGTCGACTTCAGCAAGTGCAGCAGGACTCAACAGTGAAGAACGACGGGCGAGAACCCAGCAACACCATCAAAGGCGTCAAGAAGTGAATCTTATTCTTGAGTTGAGTTGCCTCTGATCGGATATCACCACTGACGCGTTCACGGTTTCTAATCAGGGCTCTCCTGCAAGCCTCCATGATGTCGCGCCAATCAGGATTCATTAATGAAGTACCTCAAGGAGGTGCTGCAGGAAACCCACTGTTCCGGCTGTTTGGAGGGGTCGGAGATCCAAGAGGTGAATGCATATTCATAGAACATTGTCGAGTATGCTTAATTCTCATGCTGTTTTGAATAGATTACGTATTTGGACAGACTGGATTAGATGACGTTGTTACACAAATGATGAATCAAATGGGACAGTTGAGTTGGATGCGCTCAATTTACGAAGGCCCTGACATCATGCTTACAGAGGCCAAGGACATCCACATCTTACCGACGAACAAATAACTCTTCTGAAACGTGTTCGCGTGCGTGGTCAAGATTTGGGAGAGCATCCAGAGTGTCCAGTTTGTCAAGACGACTTCAGTAACGAGGAAGGCGGCGAGGAGACCATCATTCTCGAGTGCAAGCACCATTTCCATCCTCAGTGCATTGAAAATTGGTTAAAGTTGAACGCCACGTGTCCAGTGTGTCGAAAGCAAGTGGCTCCACCCGATAGTGCAACTGGGAGTGGAAGTGGATGATGATCCTGCCTCATATCAAAGTGCAGTGGTTGTTTTCATATTCCACACGAATTGAATGAAAGTACTCATAATGCATAACGTGTGTTTGGGAAGTTAGAAATATCAAGTCGGGTTCACGTTGACAATGAAGCGTTGCACATGCTGGCTTACCTCTGGCGCCAGGGAGAGGAAATCGATACCACAAGCTCGGTGACCACGAAGCAATGGCATTCGTCCTCGTGATGTGTCGAAGCACAATGGGAAGGTCATGATGTGACTCGAAGAAGGTCGATTTCTTTTGGAGATAAGCGAACGTTAAGGAATCTTTATGCCCGTCATCATGATAAGCTTCAAAGACCACGTCGTTTGACCCTTGGCCAAAGATTGAGTTGGTCTTCCGAACGAACGCTTACAATGGCCAATCACTTTGCCCACTTGGAACCTGCCGCGGTTGTTGTTCAGAACACGCGCTACTACCAGGCACGCAGACTGCTCAGAAGTCGTCAATGAAGAAATAGGTACCTTACCGATTCCGCTTACGATGGAGGCTCCGCTACCAGTTAGTTACACGAGTGAACGGTCGCTTAGATAGTGATCAAAATCCGCCCATTGAAATAATCCAACTGGAACAAGAACATGATCTGTGTATTGATAAATGACGACGCGTTAGGAGGTGGGTCTCTCCTGTACTGTTTCTTTCAGTATTAGACATTGAAAGCACGCTCGATGGGGTTGATATAATAAAGTTGCTTGTGGCCGTGTCGTGCGGATCGGCAAGTGGAACAAGATTCGACTGCTGCCAACAACTCGGTCAGGCAGATCCGAGCAAAATGAAGACGCCGCCCGTCCGTAACCCGCGGCGCAAAACCCGCGTCATCCCTAAGCACGAGTCGCCACTTCTGCGTTACTTGACTGGCCAGCGCCCGTTGCAACTCGCCGACACCGCGAGCTCGGGATCGCAAAAACAGGTTGCGCCCAAATTGGGTCAATCGCACCGCCACGCACCATACAACGCGCCATCGCATCAACAGCCCTCAAAGATAAGGCTGACTCCAGGCAGGCCATCGTTGGCGTGTGTGCCAAAGGGTGCTCGTCAAGCACAACCGGACCAACCTACATTTTTCGACCTCCTCGACGCGTCAAAGACTAATGTATTTGCCGCAGTCTCATCTGGAAGCCCTTCTGGCGTGAGAGAAGAATCGGACATTGTTATGGCGGACTGTGATCAACCTGACAAGGAACAGAGTCACCAAGACGTGGTCAACGCGTGTGCAGCACTGCTGAAAAGCATCACGAGCCTTTCTCTTCTGACGAGCCCATAACTCACTTCCCACCCAACGTTGTAGACATTTCCTATTATTCTGTCTCGTTGCTCCTCCCAAAATATAAATATCTCCTCTCACTATATGTCTCACCGTTGCTTCTTTACCAGTCCTTAGACGCCTTTGTTTCCTCCAAAATGGCATCGCGAAAGACGCCCATGAAGCAGCGAGTTGTGCGCAAGACGCCGCTGCTCGAGCGCATTCGCCACGCGCCATTTGATGCCCTGCTCCAGTTGAGCGAATGGCTGAGTTTGATGGAATTCGAGGCGCACTTGAATCGGTTCAGGTTCGGTCAGTCTCGCCTCCCGCAACCCCATTACTGACGGCCCCTTCTGCATGCACTCTGGATACAGCCATATTATAGCGTTGGTCTTGAACGGAGTCTATCTCGCCACGAAAGGCTTCCGCGGCGAAGTGTTCACCGATGACGAGTTCGTCGAATACCATTCAGAGCGAGTCGCGGGCAGCTCAGTCGCAAAAGATGGCGAATGGACCTGGCTGTCGGTTATGGTGCGTGAATACATTGCGTGCTTGGGCCATCTGTCACCTCAAAAACTCTTACATAACAGTCTCACACTATCGAGCTGCTCGTGGTCCTCGTCTCCATCGCAAACACTGTCTTTCTCTTCTCCCGCAAGAAAGAATTCGTCCTCTTCCATCACCCCACTGAACCCGCCTTCGATGGCGACACGGCCCACATTCCCAAATCAAACAACGCACGTCTCGTCGCCATGGACCTCGCACCCGCCGACGAATCCCTCATCGAATCAGACAGCGATTCAGACGATGATGGGGACGTGTTTGACAAGACGCCCACCCCACTGCGTGGGGCCGGCAGTCGCGTCACGGGGAACGCACGCGCGAGCTTGCTCAGTACGCCCGTCACAAAATCGTTGCGGGAGCGGTTGGGAGATTGGTCGCCGTGGAGTTCAACAGGAAAAGGTACATCCTCCCGGTCGCGACGTAAGACGCGGCAGCGAGTGGGACCCAAGGTGCCAAAAGAGGCCAAATTTGAGTATAGGTGGGTATTGGATGTGTGGGATCCACCACAGTGGTCAATCAATTTGTTTTGGTAAGGGAACTTCTTTCTGAAAGCAAACGTGTTCACCCATTCACTTGACTTTCGAAGCTGGCTGTCACCTCCAGCGATATCTATAACTTATTGCATGAATCGAACCAATTGGTATTACTTGTTTGCCCTGGCTCTTTTCACAGACGGAACGGTAAGTTTGCCTTTTAAACATCAATTTTGCTCTTAATTTCAGAGAAAAGGTTTATATGCTTGTAAAGACGTTTACGGACAGACTTACTGATCAAGGAGTTCTTCACAGCCAGATGCAAGGGGAATACAATCGATTTGTGTATAGCCTGCCACCCTTCAGATCGTCGCGGTCTGTCGGCGTGAGCACAAGAGATTGAATACTGTCTGGCCATATGATTTGTAGTAAAAAAACACAATAAAGCTTATTTTGTGTTCATTGGTGGGTAAAATCATCATGCGCCGCGAACTTTGGGATCGTTCACATTTTGGTTGCTTTGAATTCGATTCTGCTTTCTCTGATGCACTTGACCCCATTTCATGCTATTTCATGGTTTCAGTAGTCCACTTTAGTTTCAATGAATCTTAGTTCTCGTCCTTTGTCCCATGGTGGTCTGTGCATTCCTCCAGCCCATGACATTGCTTGTCTTCTTTTTCTTGGTTAGTTCTTGCTTGCTAACTGGTCATTTTCAACGAGTCCCTCAGAGTTTATGAGTCTATGACGCAAGTTGCCATATACTATGACATATTACAATTACTTCCTTCGCGTGTCCCTCATTTTATTGCCTTTGATTTGTTAGGCCGAGGCGGGTGGTCCGAAATGAGGCGTCTGAGCGCTTTGAAAGGATTTTCCCGCGATAAAATGATCCGCCTCTTCCGATCGATTCCTCATTTCAAATTGAATTGTACGTGGTCGTTGAACCATTACGAATCGATGACGCATCCTAGAATTGTCGGTTTGAAATCCAATTTGATAAGCCATAAATACGCACCATCTCGCCCTTCCGTCCCCAACCCGTGACAGAGCAAGCATGCTGGATCAACTCCTCTTCCAAGCCTCTCCTGCACAAATGGCAATCTCATCTGCACTCTCGGCAACAAAATCCTCCTTTTCAGCATTCAAATTAGCTATTAAAAAGCCTGCAGCAACGTCTTCGGCATCTGAATCTGTTAAAGTTTCGGCGCCTCCTTCCCTCAACATCTTGGCATCCCAAAGCGCCGCCAACAGTAAATACCTCTACGCCAACCTTGAGTCTGAGGAGAAGGCACGAATAGCCATCATCAACGCTGCTCTCCATTCCCCCGATAAGATTCTGTCTGCTTACAAGCTTCATCGCGTGATTGGATTTGGCTCTAACGGCGTGGTGGCAAGTGCGCAAGATTCTCAGGGTCGCGCGGTGGCGCTGAAGGTGATTTACAAGGAGCGGGTAGCATCCACGGCAGTCCCACCGGAAGTGGAGGTGCTCTCTCATCTGAGCAAAGAAGAACAAAGCGACAACTTGCTCCAGTTTCTAGAGCACTGGCAAGACTCGCACCACCATTACCTTGTCACCGAACTGTTTGGGACCGATTGGTCTCAAGTCGCCCCTGCAAACGCTTCCGACACGCTCCGCCCACTCGTCTTCAAGACCAGCTACAAGTCCCGAACCACGATCCACAATCTCCCCTTCAGCGCCGGCAGCAGCGACCTGTGGAGCTGGGCCTGGGCGCATCGTGCGCACGTCCAAAAGACGGAAGGCCACAGCTTGCTCCCCTTGCAACCCGTCAAGGACCTCGTGCGCCAGGTTGCGCAGGGGTTGCAGTTTCTGCACGAGCGCGGTTTCTACCATGGCGACGTCAAGCTGGAGAACATCCTTGTGCAGGACACGACGCGTGAAGGCGGCGTGAAGTTGGTGGATTTCGGACATGCGAACCATGCCAGTATGGGCATTCGGCAGTATGGTACGGCCGAGTTGAGCGGGCCCGAGTTTTTGGCAGACAGTCCGTTTCGGCATCATGAGACAGTGGATGGACGTGCGACGGATGTGTTTGCGTTGGGGATGGTGTTGTACATGTTGTTGAGTGAGCAGGGGACGCTGCCGAGTAGAGTCTATGCGTTGATGGGCAAGGCGACGGGATGGGAGCATTTGCTTCACGTGGAGGGTGGAAAGTATCCCCTGGAATCTCTTGCGGATGTTGGAAGTCACGATGCGGTTTGGAGCTTGCTGGAGGGTATGGTCCGCGTGGATCCGGAGCATCGGTTGACTGTTGAGCAAGTACTCGCGCATCCGTGGTTCGCGGAGTAATTGACGCGTGGATAATTTAGATCTTGGCGGCATGTTGCCATCAAGAATCCTTTCAACCTGGTT